>DWJN01003253.1:0-13880 GCA_018248895.1 Carystus phorcus | reverse complement strand
TCAATTATCCTGACTAAAGCGATCCATGGAAGAGGTCACGACCCTCAGTAATGAGGACAACGACTCATGGAGGAGGAGGAGGATAGGAGTCGAATGACAATAGTCATCAAGCAATTATCAATAACCTTTGACATTTGTCAGATGGCAAGTCACAGCTGCTGTATATCGCCATTAATAACTTACACAACCTCAAAACAAGGGTATTAGGATGTGGAGAGCTTTTGTAAGTTTGGAGAATTCAACCCCTTATGCCTTATACAATGTAACTATCAAAGAAAATTTTATCGTATTATTCTTACGTCATGATTATTGATTATATCTCTTCTCTTAGTTTCATGGATTATATACACTGTGTAAAATATTTTAATCATAAGACCGTTTCAAACCAACTTTCCGATTCGGTTTTCGTAGCTCGTAGACAACGAGGAATTATTTTTACTACAGCTACTCCACTAAACGCTCCAAGCAAGCTGATCACTGTAATACAATCCAGGAGATGCAATTTGTTACCTTAACACTTAATTAATCTGCAAAGGGGATGGAAAACCTTTTCTCTCGCAACATGAATTCCCTGTTACGCTGAAAATATCACAATCACGGCACTCATTTTATTTCAGGACGACAGATACTAAGTATACGCCGATGGCGGTAACTCTCGCCAGTCCATTCATCAAAGGGAGGGGGTAATAAAGAGTATAATAATGAACAACCTCCCAGCTTTGTGTATAAAAGATTATTTCGCTCGGTAACGCCATCTATTACCTGGTACGAAAGATATAAAAATTCAAATTAACCTATTATAACGCTGATATTGAGCACGTTATTTTCAAACGTCAAAAAAGAAGATGGAAGATGTTTGAGAGAATGTTTGAGCTGGGGTAGTTATTAATTTTAGAAATATGTTTGAAATACGCATAGTAAAAGAAATAAATAAGTAACAAAGGTTATAACTTAATACTTAATGGCATTGTCCACCAGTCAACTCTGGGTGGAAGTAGGAAAAGCTGAAAGTAGGTGTTAGAAAAATGGAAAAACAAGAGAAAAAACAAAAACAACAGAAAATATGGTTGATTTTATATGCACAAAGTAAAATACATACCAAAGCTGAGAGAGGACGGTCGCTAGTATATAAATAAAATAACTCAAACATTTCACAATTTATTGTTACCCAAAATTATTAATTAAAATTTGTGTAACCAAAAAATATACATACGTTTTACAACAGAGCGTTGTTCAACATAACGGAATATAACATTCGATAGCGTAGACTAAAGTACCTACTTAATATTATTAGTTTACTGGCTGGTTCTTAGTGGCTAAAGAAATATAAAATTTACTATATCACGATAGACATTAACCATATAATGTTATTTAAGCAAACAACATCGGTCGACCAAATGGCACGTGGACAGGCGATGGATCAATAAACGTAAACGCTACAGGTGCGTGCTTTGTTTGACCGAGGTACAGAACACGAATGAAGATGGATTTCGTAAACGTACATATATTTGTACGTACATCGCAATGGCTATTTACACGAGGGTATTACTTTTAATTTTCCGAGAGCTAAGACAAATTGCTGTCCGCGAAACTACGGTAATTCGCGGCCAAAACAACACCCATCTCAAAATTATTTACTTGTATATTGAAATAATTGAAATTACAAATTCAATCTTAGGTGATCAGTAAAATAAATAAATAGCAAGTTCGGTAAAATACATTTGGAGGTATAAAACTTAATATTTATTGTGACGAATGAAAAAGTCGTTATTGTTTAGAACGAAATTTTACACGAGGAAAAATGAGTCCTAAAAATTTTATACGAGTCCTTATCTTTTATTTCTTAGTATTAGTCTAAAAAATATTTCATTGCTGGCTTTAGTTATTATGAACGAGTTATTCTAACTATATGATATATGTATATAAACTTATTTTGGTAAAAATTCTTAATTTACTTACGTCGTTTTACACCTTCCTTACTATATTTGATTCTTACTTTGAGTAAAGAATTTTCTAAGTTTACAAACGTATGTACTCGTATAGCTTCATACCATAGAAGAAAAGATAGATAAATGCTGCAGCATGAGCATACGCCTCAACTGTCATGATTTATGAAGGCTGGCATCGGCGCAGCAATAAACTAAGTTGTAAAATATAGAACAGTAGAAACGTTTATTAACTTGCATTAGATATTAAGATGCCTGGCTATTCGGGCCTGAGTCATGCAATTAGTAATTACGACCAAAAACTACGAGTAAACTAAATATTCACTTGAATTTAATAAATAAGAGGTGGTATATTCCTTTAAGTATAGGTGTAGCTGGTGCTATCGCAAATTGAGGTTTTGTAAAATAAAATCTGTAAGAGCCTTCTCGTGTTGTATATTTTTATTATTGAAAGTAAAAATGTCACTCCAAAAAAGAACAATTTAAAAAAGGTAAAAATAACATATGAAATGTGCCAGTTCTATATAACCTGGACATCGAAACGGGCTAATTGTCGACAACACGCACCTTTTATTAATTATGAAATTAAACTGATTTCGTTGCACACAAACAAAAAAATTTAATTTACAAAACGAATACGAAAATATCTCACGAAAATCAAAATGGACTATCGCAATCCAGCAGAGCTTCCGTGGTCTCGTCTATTTAAAATTTGCGTGGGGGACACGATTCCCTTTTTGAAACCTCTTCCCCGACAATATATTTATTTAAATCTTGTAAAACCTGAAAATAGGTTTCTACATACGGTGGACTAAACGCCTTGCGATATTCTCTGCCAGTCAAATGATGGAGGTTTAATGGCTCAAATTAATTAGTAGTTTTATTATGTAATCTTATCATTACCGCCAACGATGCAATCATAATAAACATGCGTGGCTCAATGGTCGGATCTGCGTTCAAAGGGTCCTGGGTTCGATTCCCAACGGAGCAGAAATTTCAACTTAGTTTTTTCTGTACTAGGTCTGGTACTCTCTGTGTCTTTGTGTGTTGTCTATGAAATCCACGACACAGGGAATCCTAGTGTAGAGTTGTAATTCTAGCGCTATTATTATGGACTTACTCAAACCACAATTATACATTGATAGACAATTAAACAAAAATTAAAATATATCAGCTGTTGCCGTTAACAAATATCACTTGGATTGGACTGTACATCAGACGCCTGATATGGCCTGACCACTCCACGACACCATGACGGTATGACCACCTCGCTACCACCACCTCACCATATGACGACCCGTTGATCATCATCACCGCGACCACCTCGGTCCTCACCTGCGCCAGTTGGTGCAGCAGCGCGAGCGCGGCCAGGGCTCCGTTGTGGTGCAGCTGCAGCGCCAGCGTGGCGGCGCGCTTGGCGAAGGCCTGCAGCACGGCCGACGACACGCGCCGCGCGCGCCCCGCCACCGCACACATCGCCTCCACCACCAGCGCCGCGTCCTCGTGCGTGCCACCTGATACCGTCAACTTACTTATTTACCTATCATCAGCCCCCTAACAGAAGCGCTCATAGTCCGGCTCGCGTCGATCCTATGAGATCGACAAGAGTTAAGCGGGCGGTCGGTACCTGGATGGGTGATCGCTAGTGGCAAAAATCTCTTGAGTGTTTCCGTGCTTCGGAGGGCACGTTAAGCCGCCGGTCCCGGTTGCTATGAACATAGCAGTCGTTAAGCCATGTCGGAAGCCTTCGGGTGGTTGGAAGACTTTGGACACTTGGGTTAGCCACTAATCTCTCAACCGATCCGCATTGGAGCATCGTGGTGAGTGGTTGAGTATGCTCTAGACCTCCTCAGTGTTGAGAGACCCATGCTCAGTAGTGGGCCATTAATGAGTTGAAGGCAGAAACTAGTCAATATATCGTTGCTGTTGACTGTACAAATATCTTTAAACGAGCATCTTTTGTTGTACAGCAATCTATACTGGCTGACATTTAACCGATCCAACAAAGCTTCGGATAGTTTTATTCGCTGGCTACTGCTCCTGGCATCGCTTCAAGTAACGACTTTCTTGTAAAGGGATGTCTTTGAAAGTAGAACGCAGTTCTTTGTGGCTTTGATTGCGTAATTAGATGGTAATGGCCGTGAAGGTAGTGAATGCAGAGTAAGTTTTGTTTTTGTTTCGAAATTTGCATTATATTTAGAATGGCTGCGTCTTTGCGTGAAAGATCTGTCTTTGTACGAAGCTACGAAGTGCTCAGAAATAAGTTAAGACTTGCCAAGTTTCTAGTCTGATGATACCTTATGAGTCCTATCATGTTTCTTTTGATCTTTTACAATTGCTAATGTACAATAAATAATTTTACGATAACTTATAATTCTAATATAAAACTAACATAAGTTACTCCTTATTACATCAGCTATCTGCCAGTGAAAGTCCCGTCAAAATCGGTCCAGCCGCTTCAGAGATTAGCCGGTATAAACAAGTAGGCAGACAGACAGACAGACAAAAATTGTAAAAATTATCACTTTTGGTATATGTACCGTGTATAGGCTTTTACTAAAAACGGTTAAATTAATATTACAAACGCACACTCTAATTTTATTTATTTGTATAGATCAAATCTCGATCTAATATAACATAAAGGCTACTTAATTATTTTACCTTCATGGGCTTCGGTTTTTAAATTTTACGGCCGCTATTTTCGTATTTCGAATTAAAATTGAAACAGAACAAAAAATATATCGCATTTAATCATCCTGTCACATAAATCCAATCCGACACGCAAACTTTTATATTTCACGTGTGAGCACCGGTGACTACATTTGATTTCACTTGAATGTGTTAACAAATAAAAATAAAATACGTGTAATTAGGAGTAAAAAATGTGTCTTGGTTCGTTATTTCAGTTCTTCACTGGTGAATGCGACGTGTCTATCACGTAGATGCGTCTTTGTTACATATAGTTAAGACAATACATTAGCAGGTTTGAAATATTTTGCGAACTCACGTGTGCAGGTTTCGTCGTAATATTTTCTTTCACCGGTGCAAATTAAAATTAACTTGTAGATATACATGCCAAATTGGACATGTATTTAGTTTTAATTTGTGTAACCGGGGTACAAGACATATGTATAGTAAAATTATTAAATTATCACTGCTTTTATCTATCATATCCTTAAATTATATTAAGATTAGTGATATCTTTTTAAATATACAATTCAGGAAAAATGGAATCGAAAAATAGATCATCAGGTTAAAATACCAAAGCAAAAAAAAATTCAAACGCGAAACGATATTCACGATGTTTTATTTTGACCCAGTTACGTAGATCATCAGGTTAAAATACAAAAATAGTTGTTACCCGTTTGTATTAAATATATAATTATGTTTGACCAATTTGCCATTACACACACTTTACTAAGGTCAAACTACGCCTATTCGATTTATGATGGTATAATGATAAAGTAATTGGTACCCTCTCCGCACTGGAGCAGCGTGGCGATGGGACCTCCTCAGTAATGAGGAGAGTCCAGTGTTCAGTAGACCATTAATTTATGATATTCATATATAGACCATACATGGATTGAAGGCAATTCGTAATAGTATTCGTAAATGTGATGAGTCGGTGACTTTTGAAAGACTACCGTTGATTGACTGTGGTCGGTGGATAGTGTATCCTGCTTGATGGTGAGCAGAGATATAGCTTGAGTGATGAGCGCACTAACTTTGAAGATGATTTCACTCTTGTCTTAAAGACTTCTACGTCATAATCCAACGAGAACATTGACGCTGGCAATTTATTCCAGTCCTTCGCGGTACGCATAATAAATGACGAAGAAAACTGTTAAATTTAAGTTTTGCATTTTTAACTAACAAGAATACATATTCAAAGTCTAGAAAGACTCATCATGATTGAGTGTGTACAAAAGTTTTTCCCTCTTAAGCAAATAGCCGTGGACAGTGCAAATCCTTCAACATCAAGTGTAAACACTGTTAGTTTAACAAAAGTGGATAGAGGCTTTCAAGAAACCTTCTGTCCTGCTCTGTCCTATGGATTTAGAGACAGCGCGTCCCATTTTCTCAGTGTCCTTACCAGACTGTGTCATCTCGCGCTGGAGTGGACGTTTAGTACTAGTGTCTCGAGCTCCTTTGTGTTTTGGTTATTTGCTGAATAAATCTTGCCCGATTTATTTTGATTCTCGTGTTTAAAATCTGAGCTTAGCTTTAAGCTTTAAATCATTGTATCTCATTTTAAGGGAAACCTTGTGTTTTTTATGAGAAATAAAAGTCTTTAAACATTATTAATAAAGGGTAAATATTATTTCAACTCTCATGATTTTTATATTCTATCTATTGTGCATATAACATCTATACCGTACGCTGTAATCATGTTCCATTTAATTGGTGTTTCCTTAGTGCCAACATCTCTATTATCTAAGTCATCAAGTGCTATGATATATACTCATAGCTTCCCATTAGACTGTCCTGTATCGTGGATGCCATGGACAACACACAAATACAAGGACACACACCTGGAATGAGAACAGAAATTTAGATATATCATTCAAATTTCTGCCTTGCTGGGAATCGAACCCAGAAACAGTCGAACAGTGGTCTGACATGGTGACCATGGTGCTTCAAAGAGGGTCAAATCAAACCATCTACAAGAAATTATTTCTATGGAGGGACTTGTTTTAGACGAAAGAAATTAGTACACTAAAGCGAGAAGAGGCAGTTGTTAGTATAAAATAAAAGTGTTTGTAGAGCATACAGTTAAGGGTATTTTTTCTTATAGGAAATAAACTACGATTCGCCCCGTGGTGGCGTGTCGGTGATAACGGAGAAGGGAGAAACGACCACGTCTCACCTGCTGGTGCAAAAGGCGAGGTCTACTGACTCCGGGAGGTACACTTGCGCGCCAGCCAACGCGAATCCCAGATCAGTTCTGGTGCATGTACTGAGTGGTAAGTGGAAAATTTTATTAAGCAGTTTTAGTAGAAATATAGTCATAATCTAGAAGAATGGAAGAAGAGGAAATATTGCGCTGACCCTATATAAAAATGGGAAATAAGCAGGAAAATGATGATGGCAATCATAATCACTTCCACCAATTCACACTGTTGTTGTTGTTGCATGTTCTTTTTATATATCAATCTTTTATACTCCCCTGCTTGATATAGGCTTCCCCTAATTGGCGCCACTCCGACCGGTCTTGGGCCTCTGAATCCAATCGTTACCCGCTGTCTTCTTTAGGTTATTCATTGACTGGTCGGGGTCACCACTTGTGCTCCTTTTACCGAGACGTGTCTGCTATTCAAGGACTTTTCGACCCCATTCCATCCATTCTACGAACGATATGGTCTGCTCATCAGCCGGATAATTTTTCAAACTACGTCAGTGAACTTTGTAACCTTCTCAGAGTATGTTCTAGACTTCCTTAAGTGATGAGATTCAGGATGACAGGCTACTTGATAATAGAAAGATAATTATATTATTATAGAAAGTAATTAGGCGCTGATGACAACTCAACGGGGTCTTTGAAGCGTAAATAGCCTAAAATAGTCACCCATCTGGCTTCTGATGCTTGCAATTTCTTTACTCGATCAGTCATGATTGACCTTATAAACTTAGAATATTAGCGCTTCTTTTCCACTACACATAAGGTTAATCATAGACACATTGATGAATTCACCAAAAATGCATTAATGTGGATCATACTTATACAAAATTAATCATGAAATTGGTGGCGATGAGTACAGACTAGAAATAGGTTCCATCATTTCTTCTCAAAGATCATTTCCTGACAAACTGTAATTCATTTCACGGATTACCTTCTGTTTACTAATTATAGCTTGTTTGTTTTGAAGGAGAACATCCAGCAGCGATGCAGCATGGAGGTCAGCTCCGACTCCAGTATCCCTTATCAGCGGCGCTTCTCAGCGTCATTGTGACCCTCATGGGCTGCTAGTACAGACAATCGACCACCGTTTTATATAAGTAGCACGGTAAACGCACAGTTGTGCATCGCTAGTGGTGATTGAGGAATGTGGTTCGTGATATGGAAAATGATTTTTATCTGGTATTGTTTGCGACATCTTCTCATACTTTGGTCATACAGTACAGAGACGACGAGAACATCGAGAAAGTGATTGTTGTTGGGAACACTGAAGGCAAAAGAACGAGTGGTCGTTCACCAATGATATAGACCAATCAAGTAAAAAACTTATCGTTCTCTAGCTTCTATATAGCCGTACGTGATGCACTGGGCAGAGACTGGTGGAGGGCATCCGCTCCAGACGCCACCCTGATGCTATCGATCCTCAGATATGAGGAACCGACCTTAGAGAGAGTTTGCCACAAAATTATCGATAGTCATGTACTAAGTAGAACAAAATTTAGGGAAAGAAGTTAGAAGCAAGAGTGATGCAGTTAAATGATGGTATATAGATATGTATGAAGGAGTTAGATAGACAATTTGATTATTTTCTTTCTAGGGATTTTCGAAATATGGATGTGGAAAATACATTAATGAGATGGTTTATCGATGGAAAAAGTATTAGTAGGATAAAGACTATTTTCAGGACAGATTATCTAAATTTACAGTAGAAATTAATGTCATAGCTTAAAAAGCGAAGTACAGAAAATAGAAATTATAAATCTTAGAAAGATTTAAAGCGACTAATTTTTGGCAACGCGTCGGTAATGGTTTTGGTGTTACTGATATCCATGGGCAATGGTGACCATTTCCCATATGTTTGTCAGTTCAATGACTATTTCCATAAAAAACATTTGATAGAAGTTAGCTTATCTAAATTCTTATTCGTTATTATTTATAAGTTACCGTCCACGAACCGCATTACTCGTTCACAGTATATTATAGATAATATTAAATTGTAAGTAATATACTGATATTATTATTATGAAGTATTTTAGTTCGAAGGCAGGAGATTTATGTAAGGGTAAGTCCATATTGTTAATTCAACGTACCAAGGGTGCGTTTATATAACAATAAATTTAAGCACTTAAAATCGATTGAGCTATTGTTAATTTTATAAAATATTCAAGTGTGAAAATTGAAAAATTGCATTTTCGCGTTTGCATCGTATACTTTTTTGTCAAATTTAAGACATTGACTATTTTTTGTAGTTGAAAACAACATTTGACTGTTAAAATTATTATGAATTAAATGAATACCATATGACTTATGCATAGCTGTCAGATTAAATTTCTGAGAAAAATATACTAGCCTCCAATGAAATTTTTTGTATACTTTTTATTTTTTAAGTCAAAATAAAATGTTTTACTAATATATTGCGTAATTTAATATCAACGTAATGGATTATAATGTATGTATATTTGTACTGGATTCATAAGGCTCAGGGCCGGTCAGAGTGCCATAGATTAGGGCAGGTATATGCCCAGCAGTGGACGTCTGAATGCTGATGCACGGATGGATGGATATGTTTTAGATACGTAACAATATTGTCGCAACAAAAGACGTGAAACAATGTGGACAGACCTTTATACTCTGACAAAAAGCGAGATCTTAAACAAAAAGTTGTACGGTCTACAATTTGTCGGCTTTGTTCTCAGCGAGGAGCTTTCAAGATAAGTGTTTCAAGTGATTCCAGTGTTTTGAAGTGATTTCACGGAGCATGTCTCGATGGGAATTTCAAAAGTGCACTTTCAATGCATCACACTTGTAATGAAAGTAGCATTCGATGATGTTAGGCCAATGTGAAACATGATTATTGATTATATAATAAACTATAACTATTGTCTATACAATAAACTTCATCTTTCAAGTTTTACATCCTGTATAAATACTACTTATAACTAACTTAAAAAAAAACAAGAGGTTTGTTTCGACTGTATTCTTTTTATATGTGTTACTTCATACCTTTTAAGTGAGTGTATCAATTTAGATGTTTTTTTTTTTATTCGAAATATGAAAGATATTATCATTAACCTATATCGACTGCAGCAATTAACATAGTCGGTACTACATTTAGGCCAATTTTGTTTTATTGCATTAAAAGTCTTAGAATATCAATATCTTTGACCTCACAAAATATCAAGTTTCAAAAAGGACATTTTCTATGTTTTTCACTTGGAAATAAGTCGGATGTCTTCATGGTGCTCGATTAACAATGTCGGTAGATATGTTGCGACGATGTTCCCGGAGCGCCCAGGGGTTGAGGGGACGCGTGCGCCGAGCGGATCTGCCACTTCCCACCTTGTTAACGGGGAAAGTGCACGCTCGTTGTTTTCCCGATCAATTTGACCGTTTTAATTTAACCAATGCAATTAAGTTTATTATAATGATATTAAGGTCTAGACAAATATTAGACTCAAGTCTGGATCATTCCAGAAACATGTTCCGGCGCAAGAAATCCCATTAAAAACAAATTTAAACTATATCGGTGGTGAGATTAACAGTGTAGGATTTCCCACTTCCAACATAATTGATAATAAAAATTCCGATAAATATTGTAAGATGTACCACATCCGACAAAATCAATCGATATAACTCCAATTAATATTGTAGGATGTCCCATTTCCGACAGTTTATTAAGTGTTCAAACAGTGAATAATGTAGGATATGCCGTCTTTTTAGCTGTTCCTGTTTTTTTTTTGTTTTTTATATTTACACTTTTTCACTTAATTATCTTTTAGAGTACTAAAAACTATAACATCATACCAAATACGGTACAAATCCACGGTCTTATGTTGATTTTATTCTACTTCATAACTTCATTTGACCGTACTGAAAAATTATACTTTTTCACTTCCGACTTTGTTAATTGCTGCAGTCGATATGTGTGTCTGTCTAATATACTTTACTTTCTTACAAAAGTGTTAAGTTCACGGTACTTGTCCGCGATGGACTCCTAAACTACTTAACCGATTTTAAACAAATTTTGCATACCTTGTCCCGTTAGATCCAACTTGAAAGATAGGATAGCTTACATCTCAATTTAAAGTCGCAATATTATTGTATTGCAAATAATTTGTTTAATATCTTAGAATGAATCAGTTCCATACTATTTTAATAGATAGCGGGGTAATTAGTTGGCTTAATTGAGTATGTAAACCTTAGTTACAGCAACGCGTGGCCGGGTCTGCTAGTTTCTTATAAAACTAACTGAATCTGCGTGGAATTTACAAAAAAAGTTATTGTTTAATTCGCAGATTTTACGATAACTTATAATTCTAAAATAAAAGACTAAGTTACTCCTTATTACATCGTCTAGTGCCAGTGAGAGTCCTGTCAAAATCGGTCCAACCATTCCAGAGATTATCGACAGATAGATAGACAGTTTCTTTTTTCTGTGTACCATACATACATATGCATTTACTTAAAAGCGGTTAATTTAATATTACAAGCAGATACTCCAATTTTATTTATTTGCAAATTGATAGCAAAGAAAGTGGCTGTTACGTAGTCAGTTGTGCAATGAAAAGTGATCATTAATTAGTATAGTTGCAGAGAGCCGTAATAATATGAATTATTTGCTCTATTCACTCGAAACCATTTACAAACCTTGGCTATATTTACACTTACCTCAGTAAAGGACGGTCGCATTATTAATCTGTACCGATCTAATATTCCTTTGTTGTTTCATTTTGTGCTGTTTGTTTCTCATTAAGAAGGGAATTAATATACAATTACAATTATTTTAACAAGTTTACCCTTTGTCCTTCCTACACAATAACGGAATTTAATTGACAAGTTGGCACGGAATGCTATTTACTTTTATCCTGCGTTTGGCGTCCTATAATCCGTGAAATCGTCGAAATATTAGATTGCAAGACATTCATTAATAATTTAATTTGAAATTAATTATATTTTTTTAATTGAACATAATTTACATTTTTTGTTGTGTGAATATTAACGTAATATAAATAATAAATTATTAATTATTAATTAGTATCAGACTTCATGCAGTGTCGTTCTTTTTCATTTTCACTGAGATGCAATACTCAGTTTTATTAATTACACTGTTAGATTCCGTATTAATATTGCGAAAAATAAACAAAACAATTAAATATGGGGTCAAAAGAATTTCGAAGGCGAATATCATCATTGTAATTCCGTAAACAGCTTCTATTTACTTCTATATTATTCTAATTATTCAGTTCAAAATGTCTTGTTAATTAAAATGTTGTGAACTTGATCACTGATAATTATTGATTTCGGTTACTTTGCTTAATTGAAACGGCGATACGGTCACGTCATCATCAAATTTGCCTATTCTCCTGCTTTGTTTTCTTTAAAGTCAATAAGTTTGTATACTTTTTACATTATAGTGGACTCTTTAGTACGTATACTTAGAGTAGTAATAGGTTTGTTCAGTAAATTTTAATAGTTTTAAGTTTGTTCTAAGTAATCTTAGAAACCCGTTAATTCTTTATTCATTGACGTCTAAATTATAATGACGTATAATCGTTGACGCGGGCATTTATTTTGCTGTAGATCTTTATGGACAATAAATGCAATTTGTAGCGGTAAGATGTTTACAACGAAGGGATGGATACCCACCGTGTGTGGGGGGGACATATGGTGATGTAAAAGGGATGGGCAAATTAAATCATTTAAGTCCTTGCAACTTTGAAAATACATCCGTCGGTACATACATTATATATATTTATCTTATATATCTTTACCGTCTTTGTTTGGGTGGCGTGCAGTCTAAAAGAATCGTGGATTATAGGGACTAGTTTTTTGATTACAGACAAGCCATGTTAAGATAGTATCAAATTTGTCACAATCCTTACTAACTAAACCCGCCTACGCTTCATTGTGGCAACAATTACTACAGCAACGAAAGTAGCAATTATGTATGCGAATTATAAGTGAATTAAAATGAATTTTGAATTTATATTTATTACAAAATTTTGTCTTATATTGAATGTGAATATTCAGTTCGATTACAGCATAACAAAGATGATTTAAAAAACATTTTCTATTGGATAAACTATTTCCGAATCCACTTAAACACACAAATAATTTCACCCAATTCAACCCAAAGGGACTCGAACCCAATACCTTTTGAACAGCTGTCCGGCTTTGTAACCATTACGCTATGAGCTGAAAATTTAATTTAATACATATTTCAGATTGGGAGAAACCCGAAGATTAAAAGATATAAAATAAAACTTATGACTCCTCAGGTGTACAGTCACGAGCAATAAAATGTATGCATTGACTGTAGTTTCTTAATATTGTAAACATAGTATACTTTGCAATATAAAGTAAACGACATTTGTTTTGAAATTATGTAATGATCATAATAGTTTCACAATTAGGTATATGTTTACCATGATCCATTAAAAATGAATTCATTACAATAACCAATTTGATGGTTACAGGTTAACTTTGAAACAAAACCTGTTTATTTTTTTGGATAGTGCTCAGTTTATATCAATTTGAAAATTGTCAACGTATACATTTCATTGCTGGTGACTGTACCAACATCTTTGCTATTTTACTTACTCGTACACTATTTCAACATCTTTCTGTTGGAATATAAAGCCAAAGTTTTTCACTCCTTAGCTTTGTTTAGTTATAAAACTCAATCTTACTTTAGTAAAAGTTAGGGTATGTTAGAGCGAGCATACTCGTATTATATTATCTACATTGGTTTGAACTTTAGGTAGATTATATATTTTAGTTGATTTCGATGCAACGATGATGATTTCGATGATGTAGTATTTCCAAAAAATGCATAAAATGGTGTCGTAGTGGCGACAGAAGCTGGTCCCACTTGGCGGTTTAGCTTCGCGTAGCGAGTAAATCTATACTATAATAAGACTGTAGAAGCATGAATTCTGTACATTGAATTAAAAAAAAATTTTTCAACTAGGGGTCACTCTATATACGAGATAGAACCCAAAAATATTTTTTTTGGATTTATTGTCTGTCTGTCTGTC
>DWJN01003252.1:0-13881 GCA_018248895.1 Carystus phorcus | reverse complement strand
AGATCTAAATAAAAGTTCGCGATAGCATATGTCTAGCTTTTAAGGTTAACACACTATAACCATTTTTATGGTTATAAGAATAGTTTATATGGCAAAACAAAGTTTGCTGGTTCATCTAGTGTTATAAAGCCTTCCCGAGTAACTGTACTATCCAACAATGAAAGAATTTATCGAAGCGGTAGTTCTTGAGATTAGTGCGTTAAACAATCAAACCACAAACTCTTCAGCTTTATAATATTAGTATAGATTTATTATTGTCATTACATTTATCATTCTTTGCATAATGATGATATAAATATTGTTTTATTTTTTAATTTAAATTTTCACACAGCTACTTACAAAGGTTAATGTCATTTACTCAGTAACATTAGACTGATAATTGAAACCTTTGACACTTACACCTTTTCCTGTTCAATTGTTCGAGCTAAAATTATACGCCTGTCCAGGATAAGAGCTACTTGGAACGGAGTAACGAAGTGAAGCGTATATAAAATAGCTTCAATATGCTTCCTTCTTAATGCATTAGTATTATAATCGCTTTGTCTATGCCCATTATTTATACTTCTATACTAATAATATAAAGCTAGAGTTTGTTTGAATGTTTGATTGATTGTTTGAACGCGCGAATCTAATTAACTATTAAACCGATTAGAAAAAATATTTTAGTGTAAGCTAGTCCATTTATAGAGGAAAGCTATATAACATCATGTTAAGATGAATAGATGAGGAGCAGCAATAAAGAATATTATGAAATCGGCAAAATGTAGAGCTTTTGTTGCGTGCGCTGAGTGAACGGTGAGAGTTACTCAAAAATCATGTATTACAATATTGTTCCACACCCATTAAAATTTATGAAGTAACACAAAAAAATACAGTCGAATTGAGAATCTTATTTTGAAGTCGTTTAAAATGTATGATAGTGAGGTGAGAAGCTTCCTCAACCGGCGAGCATGTATGAAAAGAGTGATGAAAGTTGAGGAAGCGAGAGAAGTATGTGAGAATCGTAGCGAAGTGAAGGAAGTCTCTGCCTTCCCCAAAGGGAAAAATGCGTGATTATATATATGTATGTATGTAAATAAATGAACTCGGACGTTACTATTTTGTCTAGTAGTTAGAGTGTTTTAATTTCAGTTGTTACATGGTGAATTAGGTATATGTTCGGATAAAAATTTATTTGTTTTCATAAACAAACTGCCGCTCCCAATACGCGGTATAAATCATTTCCTTAAACTTAACAAATAGGTACAAATAATGGTAAACACATATGTTCCTGTTTTCTGCGGTTTCTACAAAGTATGACTGTACGTTTATAGGGTAATTGCACGTAAAATAATAATCTATCCAAATATTCAAATTTAGTTATGTTGAATGATTTTGTTTAAAAATAGAAACTCGACTATGATATAATTTTTTTTGACAAAAAACCGCCTTCAAAAGGAATAAAACAATTTGATGACGGAAACTGCTTTACGAACTCGGTTCCAGTTTCTTTAATTGAGGCGCTTGCAAAGGCACATACTTCCTAAGCAGTAATCATCTAATTATTCTATCCATTTTGAAGGCGGTTTTCCTTTTTTGCAAAATAATTTAAAAGAAAAATATTTATCTGAAAATCTGCCGAATCGACGCGAGCCGTCGGGCTATGATCGCTTCATTTAAGACGTACCTACTATTTAGTTGACATGTATCAATTCTAAAAGTGACGATTACTAGTACTTCTACCATAATTAACGAGTAAGGTTTATTTAAAGGAGGACAAACAAATGTTTTAATATTGCCTGTGGTTTATAATCTTAGTTGACGTTAATTATAGGAATTTCTGCGCAAATACTTCATCGATCTACTGGGAATTTCTGAAACATTATTAATGAGATATTGTTAATAGTAATATTGTTTTAACATGTAACACAATTGTAATTAACTGCTCGACGTACTGAAGATATTTAGGAAAACTATTAGTTAGTTAATAGAACCTATTATAAGAGATGTATTTTTAATTTCATTACTAAAGTAAAGTTGTTATTGAAATTTTCAAAATTTATTTCATATATATTCTCAACCATTGCATTAGACTATACTAGTATATAATATACTAATATTATAAAACTAAAGAGTTTGTGTGTTTGGTTGAACACAATAATCTCACGAACTATTGGTTCAAATTTAAATATTATTTTTGTGTTGGATAGTCAATTTACCGAGAAAGGTTATAGGTTATATAACATACCGCTACGACCAATAGAAGCTGAGCATTGATGAGAAATGTTCAAAGTAAAACGGGACAAATGGTTAAAGTTATAGACTACTAATTACTATTAGTACTAGTTTCAAAGCTATAAGTGTAATGTAATTGATCAGGCGCTGTTTCGTTTTTGGATTCAATATTACGTTTGAAAAAGTTATTCGGATGCTTCTAGCGCCATAAAAAATAATTAGGTATTTTATAACAATATCGGCCTTATTACAAAACGTGGACTAGCTACAGTACTGGTTTAAACTTCTATTAGACCATGGACTAAACAAAAAACTAAACTAAAATAAACCTTGGCTTAAAGTATAGTATTAAAGATAAGCCTATACTTGATAATCTTGGTTTAGAGCTTATTTTGTAATAAGGCGGACTATCTTTTGTGAGAAGTAAATAAATATCGGAGTTAATAATTATTATAACAATTGCAATAATAACTTTATATCGAATTCATGAACGTTTAAGCTACATATGAAAGCACAGCTTGTAGGTAAAAGTTACTACAATAAGCCGCATCTAATTCCGCAAAGGCTAGAGATTGTATATGTGTAGGTATTCGTTTGATGATAAGTTTAAAAGATGTGCTGAGGATTTACTTTTGCCGTTTCTTCTCCTCAATGTAAAAGCACCTTTCCGAAACGGTGATAGAATCAAAAAATGACGTGCATAAGTGTATTAAAATAATATCTACATTAATAAATGATTTTGAATGTTTAATTTCAAATTGTTAAAGTGATAACCCTAGAATTGGTGGCATAAAAACCTAAAAAAAATGAGAAGATAACAATTGTCCAACGTATGAGCAGGTAATACGTAAGTAACAGAAGTTTTCGAAGCGATATCTAATATAATATATTATACTCGTATTATGATATATTATAACATGTATTTACATAAAAACGACACCGATAGACCGATCACCATTTTAGCACATAGATGTGTTTTCTTGTAGAAGAGGTTTGTATACGTTACGTAGTGGAAACATTGGATGATCAATCACTCGTGCCCACTGCTGTCAGCTACTAAGGTTGGGGAAAATGTAATCTGATCAATATGAGAAAAAATTGAATTTTGCACGTCAAGTACAAGAAAATCGTCTTAGATTACATATAGATCATTCACTTTCAGACAAATCTTATTTGTATAATTTGGGGTTTGGGATTCATTTTAATACTTTTGAGTTCAATTTACTATCATTGGGCAATTGTAGAGAACGTTTCAAACCCTTCTGAGTACATCAAATATGTATTGATCTGACAGTAGGTTAGTATAAAGCTTTCCTCCCGATATTTTTGAAGGCGAAGGGTTAGGCGAACATCACGAAAAGATATCTTAAGAAAGAAATCTACCATTAACACTTCATATTAATATTGATAATTTAATGCGTACAAGAAAACCCACTACCAAGCTAGGCCGGCTTTTTATGACGTTCCATGTGCCGGTATGTCACTGGGATCAAGTATTAAATACGGCCCAATATTCGATGTTTTTTCTCTTCGAAGCTAAAGTACGGTGAAAGAAGCAAAAAATGCCGCGCATAAGTGTATTGACAAAATACCTTCATGATGAATTTGAATAAGGTATTCCAAGGCGGTAGGCGAGTGCCAACACGGCTCCTATATGCCTGTGTGCAATTTAATACTTCCGTACTCAAGTCTCACTAGCTTAGTAAAGAATTTTCATTAATGAAAATATTATCTTATTATTTATTATCTTGAGTAATGAAGTATTCCAATTTTACAACCATATTATAATTCTGTAAGCTCATGCATTTAAATGACGATAAAATCATTATAATTTAAGGTATACTCGTATGTATATACAGATATCTTCTAAAAAAACACAGTAATTGAAAACTCTCGCTTCTGGACCAAATAGTATTCGCACGCGAAAAAATTGCTAATGTTTTATATGTCATGTTTACATCATATCAACGTTTCAATAATACGTTTTACTAGTTTTATGAAATAGAAACATTTATTTATTGCAACAACAAATATATATTTGTCAATTTGATTGTAACAGTTGAAATTATTTTTGCAACTCTACAAACATGTCATCGAAAACAGGACACATTCTGACTGAGTATGTGCGGATGAAATGTTTTAGATCAATGCATTTGGCAAGGACGGTGCAGATTGGGCTGTTGAATAGTGTTCTGGCCTCTCCTATGTCGGAAGAATGTGTTATTGACCTTACAAAACATTATTTGCAGGATTATGTTGTCGCTTAGCAACTAAGTCGCATTGAATTAAACCAAATAAGAAAATAGGAAATCTCGAAAATAAACAAATATTACAATGGCTGATATAATATATTAGCTAAAATCAAGATCAGTAAATAATTAATTAGTTCCAGTTTATTGCAAAAATCAAGACCATAAGTGTCATGGTTAATTGATCGATAGTGATTTAAACAATAAAACATAATTAACCATAATTCTCATTAGTGATTGGTTGATTATCCAAATTATTAGGAACGCAGCGTGTGTTAAACCTATATTAGTATGAGTAGTTGGAAAAACTGAATACAATCTTGAGTCTCAACATTTGAATTGCAAATAGTATCTCTAATAAAGTTTTACACTTATTAAAAAACTTATTTTGTTCGATACCGATGTATCAACATACAAGGATTGAAATATGTAAAGTTTGGCGTTTGATTTCGAGACATTTACATACTTGGTATAACTGCTTAGAAACGATGAATATTCAAATATCGAAGTAGATCGACGGTTCCTCACCTACGTACTCCGGTGACTAACGAGTTATCGACATTATAAAATTACTGTACACTCATCTGCACTCTGTCTATTGAAAGGTGTTTATATTTTTATGCCGCTATCGATCTATCACAGTAGGTACAAAAATAAGCTTATCTGAAAAGTCATTTATCAATCGTTGTGTGTAGAAAAGTGCCGTTGAGAATTTGATTACAATATTATTTTTATTACAATGTTATTCAAATGTATTTTTTTATTCCACTTTATTTATGAATTTCAATTTATTATGTTGTGATAGCTAGATGTAGTTTTGTACTGAGAGCTCATTTATACGCTTGAGAACCTGAATTGAGATTATTTAGAAATCGGTATATACATCGCTGTACGTAAAATTAATATTATAGTATAAACGAAAATAATATACGTTTTCGTTGCTAACATATTTCGTTTTCTTTTTCATACTTTAGTAATAATTTTGTTTTATTTTATTACATAATTTTTTTGCAAAATAACCTCTTTCACATGCGATAATATTTATTTGTACTAATAATATAAAGCTGAAAAGTTTGTTTGTTTGAACGCACTAATCTCAAGAACTCCTGGTTCGAATTGAAAAATTCTTTTTTTGTTGCATAGTACAGTTACCGTGGAAAGCTATAGGCTATATAACATAACGCTACGAGCAATAAGAGCTGAGCATTGATGAGCAATGTTACAAAAACGGGACAAATGTTCCTGGGCGATACGAAGTTTGCCAGGTCTACTAGTATAATATACATTGTATTTCGCAAAATTGTGTTGAAAAACTATTATTTTTTCCTAGTTATTGTACAGAATTGTTCGTTATTCAAATTAACATTTTATAATGAGTTCGTAACTAAAATGTGTTCTTGTGATATGATAAGTATTCAATTTGAAGATTTACATACTTGAAAAACATTTTGTAATACGAGTAAAGTTTCGATGTCCAACGTTCACGTAGTACATTTCAATGAACTGTCAGAACCATAACATCGAGTATTGTACAATTCAAGAAATCTTACCGATGGGTCCGCTGGTTTTCACGTAGATTTAAACGACATAAAATATCTTTAAGAACAAAAGTTTTGAAAGATAAAGTTAAAGCGACATTTCTACGTTTACTGTGTTTAAATATTGCCTGTTTAAAAATATTAAAGTAGAGTAATGACATTCTGACATAAAATGAAACTATCGCATAACAATAATTGTCTACTTGTCATACCATTTTATTGCAATAGCTCTTTGAAACTGAAGTATTGGTATATAAACATGTCTTTAACACCTCTTTACGTTATATGAAGGCGCCACAGTCTTAAATTGCCGATATATAGTCATTTAAAACCCGATCAAATATCGATAGAAAATTGAAAAATTGAATATAATGTATGCAGTGTGGTTACGATCAATTCGTTTACGCCCTTTGAGCCTAAAGATATTGATATATTTTTTTAATATCGCATGAATAGACAGAGCGCACCCTTGTGTATTGAATATCGAAAAGTGTTTATAAATCCAATTTCGAATAAAAATTTTGATTTGATTTGACTTAGTCCGTCTACTGGATTTTTAAGAACTGTATTGAATGTGCGAAACACTGCAGTAAAATACCTTTTTATTTTTTCTTATATTACCATGAATTTACGTTAAGTACCTATTTTTGCTTAAATAAAATACAATAAATAATAGTATACACTCAAAATCCCACACTAGGGATTGTGTTATGGGTGACATGGATGATATTAACTCATCACTAAACTCTCGGCCTCGCTGGAAATCGTACCCAAGATCTTGGGAACGGCAGTCCGGCACAGTGACCAATGCGCCACACATTTGTCGTAGAAGCAAGTCAAATAAAGAATCTCGTAAAAACTAGAAGACTAAAGAAAACCTACTGGCTTAATATAGTATATCTAATACAAAAGTACACACAAAAACCTAATGGTTATGCATATTCATTTAAAACACTTTAGACGTCATTACGTCTGGTTAACCTTGATGGGTCATGTCAATTCTACATGACGTTATTTTTTTTTGTATTTTTCTTTTTTGCTACCACGAGTAAATTAAGTTAGTTATATAATACAGTTAACCCCTACAGAAAAAGAATAACTTAGTTTAGAATTACTGGAACAGAATGTTAATTTTAAACAAATGGCCTAACTTCGTAGACTTTCAAGTATTCTATTATTTTTACCGCGTTTTTATTAACTCACTTTAGGTCTTTGTTAGACCGGACTTTGTAAATTAATATTACACTATCCGTCTTGCCTATCCTATCTTCGCTGGCAATGCATTCTTGACGTCTTCATTATGGCTGATGCGTTGTGATGCTTTTTGTCAGATAGTTTGTCTGCCCGTTTAACGGTTATTCACTTAAACAACTTTCCCGATGATGTAGAAACTTAAACGGTACGTGTTCGCTTTAGGATGACAATAACGAAAATTAAAAAAATAAACAATTCTTTTGTCTGTTAACAAGGTGGAAATTTTGATATTTTTATATTGAACTATCGTTATTAATATATTTGAGGCGATGGTTCATTTTGTCCAGTATAAATGGAAAAAGTATACGAGGATTAAAGAGTAAATATGAAATTACACCATTAGATGCAACGCATGCAGGGTTTAATTTATAATACGAGTAAACACAACAGTTTCGAATAAGTGTACCTACTAAGGCAAAAGATTCACGAAACGAATTGAGGGCATTTACTGATTATTGGTATATGAACTCGCTTACCATTATGTAAGTTTTTAATTCGATCATTTAAGTTCTGCTCGTATGTGAAATATGGCGAGCTTTAATATAATGTCCATAGTCTGTAACAGCTGTCTAGTGGAGTTAGTAACAGCACGCGCCGTTAAACTACCCAAGAAAATTGACAATAGACAGTATGCCTGAGTAAATTGTTATTAATATTGTCAGAACTGTGAATTCGTAATCACACAAACTATTTGTTCAAGTCTCTTTTCCTCGAAATTCCAATTCTCGTTTTCTCGAAAATGAGGATGCTGGAATTCTAATTCTCTCTCACCACACATTTACTTCGTTTGTCTTCTTGCTGAAATTCCTAGATCTAAATTCAGGACCTGTATGATCGCTTTCTCAATGAGTAAAATAAAACCTGACTTCACGTAAATAAGTAAATATTCCGATGTCTCAAGTCATATGCATCCAGTAAATGTAAATGTTGGGATAACTCAATAACTTCTTGTCAGATGTCGCTCAAATTTAAACGGGATCATATGAAAAGCACCGACTTTCCAAGGAATCATCCAAATCGGTATACCCAGTAAAAAGTTATTAGTACAATTAAAAAAATACAGTCGAATTAAGAACCTCTCCCTTTTCTGTCGTCTTCGTCGTAAGACTGTTGAAAATAATCTCGTGTCTCTTGAATTCAATTCTTTTTTTAATAAAATGTCTCTTAAAGCGATAGTGAAACAGCAGGTTAATATTATTTTTTTCCAGCTTTACAATATTCTAAATTGTCGAGCTACATTGTATAATTCTGTTGATTGAGTGAAATGTACCAGAAAACAATTCAAATGGGCCTTAGGCTTTTAGTTGTCCGGAAAGATGTAATTCGGTCGTGTTTTGATTTAACAAATGCCGAAATTATTTTGTTTCTTTTTTATAACAGGTTAAGGTTATTATTTGTAAGGTTATACATACGTATGTATAGTTATACAGTCAAATTTATATGACTTATTGTTCAGAGTATAAATTAAAGATTACACATGTAGTTAATTCCTGGTAAGACATATATTAAGGTCTCAAGGGTTGGGAGCAGACTAGGGACATAGGACTCCCACGCTTCGAGCGAATTCAATCGTCAATGCTGACGACGCACATTGCTTGACACGTGTAACGTGTTTGTGTACATATTCATAGAAGGTTAGCTTTGCTATATTATTTTTTTAAAGGTATTTTCGTATATATGCAGATTATAAAACGCATTTGTTTCATTTTATATGCCTGTATAATGTTATCTACTAATGCAGGTTAAATTTAAGTTCATAAACTGTTTATTTTTGTAAACCCTAAAACATAAAGTTTATTGACAGGGTTATTTGGAAGTTATCTCAAAAAACCTATATCGATAAAAAGGGATTAATTTTACCGTTAGTGTATTACATGTGTAACTATACTAGAATAATGAGTGAAGCAAAAACTTTGCACTTACTTCTTTTTATGGCAATTATGAACATGTAAAATTAATAAAAATAAACATGTGTGTATGTATGTTATACAACACGCATATTATGGGTATACATACATATGTATATATTTATATTCATTTCAGTGGTTAAAATCTGTGATCAAACTGAGAAGGAATTAATTAAATATTACATGGTATTTTTTAAATTATGGTTGTATTTTACCAATAGGTATGACAGTATAGTAATTATAAATGTTAGTTCTAATTCATACGTCTTTTAATGTATTGTTATTCTTAGAAATATAGTGTTAGATATTAAAATACAAATAGTAATAATATTTTAATCCGAGATAGATTCTGGATTATCTCAAATATTTACCCGTTAAAACTCTTTCAGCTGCATCCCCAACCGGCGTCTATCCTTTTGGTTCCACAGACTGTACAAGTATTAATTACAATGAAATCATAACCCAATTTGAAATTCAAATAAGCACGACCCAAGTTGTACATTATAACAAACGAAGATTAAACAAGATCGCAGATTGGGATCTAAAATAATATTCTTGAAGTTATCAATGTAATAATCTTATCGTGAGTTGATCACTTTTACAAATATAGGCACAATTTATATTGTAGGAGTTCGCTGATATTATGATAGTTGTGGGGTTGAACCCCTGTTTGTTATACAGCCTGATGCTGAACGGAAAAGACTACCATTGCGTCAATGGGCTCTGTGCCAGTACATTCCTCACTCATGCGCGGTGGTACAATATTTTATCTAATTAAGTACTTTAATAAATACCGTGTAATGTTTTTAAAAGCTTTTATTTAACTTACAGTGTATGTATGTATATAAGATTTTATATCATATAAATTGTGTAACGACGTTATTGTTTATAGTAAAAGTTTTAAAGAAAAGTTTTTAGTATTTTATTCTTTTCGGGGAATTTAAATAAAAGCTTGTTTTTAAAATGTGTTTTACTTTTAATTTATTATGTTTCGGTTGCAGCGTCGATCAAGGAATAATGCAGTTAGCCCCCTTCTCTTTGGGTAGCAAGGGTCTTCGCCAATACAATTTGCCAAGGTCAACTATGATCACTTACCATAATCGTTAATCTATCTTGGTGCTGGTTGACTGTTTATAAAACCATGTTGTAATATTACATACATACATATTATGTCCGAATATCACTGGACCCGCACCGTAGTAAATTTTATAATGTATGGATTATTTATTCATAACAAAATTTATTAATACGACACTGTGAGTTTCATTACCTACTAAGGACAGCGAAACCTTATTTAATTTACCAGCGAAATGCATTTTTTACTTTGAAATTAATTGTTGATGATATTTCAAATCACACTATACTCAGTTAGAAAAATTAAGAACACGTTATCAACATGTGACTATGATACGTGCAATGTTTTTATAAGATTATAATTTAGGAAAACTAACTAACAAGGTTATTTCCTGCATGTTTCCTGCTTCCTTCTTAGCTCACAACGCAACGAAAACTAATTACCGTAGCGGTTTATCCACAAGTTAAAATTAACCACTGCGCAACCACACACGAAATTCAAGTAGAAAAATAAGAAATATAAAGGAAATAAAAAGGAATGTAATAGTTTTCTCTAAGCCTATTCATATAAAAATATTTAGCAATACACGTGATGAAATTACGCAGACCCATACCTAAGTCAATAACTTCCAGCTCGCCGCAAAGCAAATTGCTTTAAGCTTTGAACTTTAGTTTGAACTATTTAAGCGGAGTGGAAAATGAAAATGGCCTTCGATCTTGAGGAGCATCCATACCTTTGTAAATGATCGTAAAATCGGCTTAAGTTGTATTAGGATGCTCAAAGAAATTTATATGTATAATAAGAGATTATATGCACGTTCTTATTTCCATATCAATGAATTAGTAATATTCGTTTTCGCAAAGATCCTAACAGATGTGATCCATTGTAGAATAATGTCGCTATTACTGAAAAATTCTCTTACAAAACATCAAGAACCGCGTATTGGATGTTGTACAATGATAATTTGTCGATGGTAAAACGACAAAATATTTTAGGCGCGTAGGCGGCAAATGGAATGACCTCACAAAATTGCCACTTTTTTCTCTGCACATTTATATCAGGGATTTACCGATATTAATATGTAAGGTTAGTTCTAAGAGTCGAAAATTGTAAACGTGGTATATATACATTATATTATCATCGCTGTAGACAAAACGTAATCGTATATTAAATGGTAAAATAATATTAAATTAGATCGTAAATATTGTCAGTTTTATTTATATCTTAGTATTTATACGTATGTTTGTATTTATATTCTTTATTATCATATTAAATTGTTGTAAATGAAGACGTCACTGAGGCATTTTCGACCGGAAAAGAAGAGCAGAAAGGGAGGTGGGTAAGTGGTACTGGTAAGTGGTACCAACTGGTTCCCAAGCCCCCATCCGCAACATAATGAGTCATTTGGCGTCTGTCTCAAGGAAGAGAATGGTAGCTAGCCAGAAATTTCTTCCAGTGGTTTATAAAATTCCTCTTTTAGGAATTACTATTTCGCAAAAAAGCATTTATACAGTCAACAGTCTTAATTCAAACTAATATTTGTGTAAGTTGTGTTAAAATACCTTACAAATTTTCAGTAGTTTCATAACTTAGCCTGTGCTGATGATGCTTCAAAACCGATTTCGATTATCGGGACTACAGAGATATTTTATGACTCCTTATTTAAATTTCAGTTTGAAAGATCAGCTCTACGGTATGATATAGTGACTGATGTACACAATTTTAATTTGGCCCGCTTTAAATACATGTAAACCATTATAATAATTATAGGAAATTGCCGCAGGTGGACGTAGCTTGAGGACGTCTCGCTTCCGATCTATCTATGTTGTTGGAAGTCATCAACTTGTTAATACTAAATGTCTGAGTGTAGAATGTATGTAACAGCCGTAAGTATAAGTATGGTAAAAGCCGTATTATAATCACTATTTATATTGCGGTGAGCCTGATTAATTGGAGAGTTATCCAAAATCCCGACTGATGAGCAGCACGACGATAATTTGTCACATTATTTTACTATATTTACTTTTAATTAAATTTTGTTTTTTTCTAATACTTCTTAAATTGTTTAACTAATTTAACGTTAACTTCCACCAATAGAGATTCATTAGATAGCACACTGCCCCATTGTAGATCAGATCCTGTTAATATAAGGACAGTTCGTAACGAAAACAATTCTAATACTTATTGTATCCTTGAAAGCACGCAAGCTGTGCGCATAACCGTTAAATAAAGTCTTTGGTTTTTTATATAAAGCAGTGAGTGATGTACCTACCTAGTATTGAACTGCGGTGTCGATTTCAAAAATAGAAAAAAAAACGTAGAACAATATTTGAGAGGAATGACTGACAGTTCAATACTAGCTCTCGGTCTCTCGCCGCTACTACATCGTCACACAACTTACATACGAGTACAGCCTTTTATTTCGAAGAAATAATTGTATCGCTTTGACATAAGAGGATGACTACACCAGCAAAAGATACGGAACACAAGCGCTCAATATTTTTTTTTGTAAGCAGTCCACTATCCTACTATAAGTTATAGATATTCCATAGGTACACATATTGACATAATTAATATTATATAGAAAAAAGAACATTTCGAAAAGTTTATTTTAATTTTTAAGATGTATCTACGTTTCTAAGTGTATTTACTCCAGTGTCTCTACAAACACAACAACAAATCATAAATATTGAGTATGTAAATTTAGTAAAAATAAACAAGGTATAATTATGGAAAAAATAAGTACAAAAGAGGTATTATTTTATGAAAATTTTATTCATGATTGGTAATTAAACGTGGCTTTATCACGTTATCGTGTATTGATTTTTTCCACCGTGATTACAGATTAGATTAGGATGATAGATGATTTATGATAAAAGGAATATTAGGAGCTAAAGGGGTGTAAGGGACTCTGTAGATGTCCGAGTCCAAAATGCTCATGATGCAGCCTGGCCTATTGGCAGGAGGCCATGTCATTATGACCTTTGGTCGCTAGTGCTGTAACATCCAATCAAAGATAAAAAAGAAGAAGATATTAGGGATCTAATCTTCTTACACTGTTCCTAGAATTTATTTATTTATTAAAATGAACGTCTACATAGTAAACTTGATACAATTTTGTTTATGAAGTAAAGAAAATGAGACGCTAATGCATTAAATTCCATTATAATTACAGGCGAAAACAGCTTGCAAAATATTGTATGCATCGTCAGTCTATACGTATACAGAAAAAAAATATATATATCTTGGCATTAACAATTCAAAAGAATTATTACAATTATACTTATTTTGGTGCGATACAGAAAATAGACTACATTGAATTTTTACAGCACAGTATCACGATTTTTTTAATATAATAAAATTTGTCGCAGTCTGGCTATATACAACCAATTTAATAAATTTTATAAAATTAAGTTAATTTTATAAAATTATCTTGCTATAGAGTTTACAGGATAAGGTATACATTAGGTTACTTTTTTTACATTCTGGTTTGTGATATACAGGTTAACAGTGTTCAGATTAGTCTTGAAGGTTTGTTATTACGAATATATGTATATATAAATATATAACAAAGCTAAAATACGCCCTTTTGTAAATGGTGATTACGTCCTAATAAAAAATAATCCTAGAAATCAAACCTGTTT
>DWJN01003251.1:0-13883 GCA_018248895.1 Carystus phorcus | reverse complement strand
CTAAAAGAATTTTTCAAATCGGTCCAGTAGTTTCTGAGATTAGCCCGTTCAAACAATCAAACAAACAAACTCTTCAGTTTTATATATTAGTAGTATAGATATGAAGCTAAGGAGTTTATTTGTTTGATTGTTTGAACGCGCTAATCTCAGGAACTACTGAACCGATTTGAAACATTTTTTTTAGAGTAAAGTAGTCCTTTCATGTAGAAAGGCTATAGGCTATATAATATATGAATGTTACAAAAACGGGACAAATGTTCCAAGGTGATACAAAGTTCGCCAGGTTTACTAGTGTTATTATATTTATTATTAATACTATAAACTACCAATATCCTTGCTTACTGTTGGAATCTTACGAATTATCCGTAATTTAGAACAATGTTCAGATGGCAATTCTTTAGATTGACAAAACACCATACCGTAATGTTGTCCTTACTACGTAAATAAAGTATGATGTAACAAAAAATAGTATTATAAGTAAAACGTATTTATTTTATTTTTACCCCTTATTGTCATTTTGAATTTTTCTTTTTAAAGTTCATTCATGTTTTTATATCTTGAATATTTAAGTGATGTTCGAAAAATAATGTATGAAGGTCTATTATTCATTTTGAGAATTATTTTCACAAAAATTACAAATTGACCAAAAGTGGATCGAGCTTTATGCACATAATACCAGCAAATTATCAATATAACAATGTGTTTTTTATTTTGTACTTCTTTAAGATCAAAACTGATTAATCTGTGTAATCATTATTAATCACCATCAAATCAAACAAATAAAAACGAGAGTACGAATTCAATCGTTCACGAGATTAGAAGCAACAGACGTTAACATAACGATAAATAAAGGTAGAACATTTAAATGTTCTGTAAACATGTAGTAATTGAAAGCTACTCGTGAGATGTCTTGTTGACGCTACGTACATACGAGTTCGGTCCGAGTCGTGATTTTCGCACGATTTAGCTAGTTGTGGCGGTGTAATCGATGTTACGCTATTCGACGGCATGTGAAGCAACTAACATTCAGGACGAGTACCAACAACAGTTTACACTACATGTGTCAAACGGATACGGCTCAATGTATCGCACTGTCACCCGTTCTCGTTTCTATTGTGTACTAGTTATACCCTTCGTATATTTCGACGCTGTATAAGACCTAAATTTAAAGAAAAGTCAGCGTATATCTACCATGTGTCCAATCGATACAATTGTGGCACCAAAACGCGTCTTCAGACAGTTCTGATCAAAGTGAGTTAAGATAGGAGATAGCTCCTACATAATCTATAAAGGACATACAGATGAACTTCCATTTTTATATAATAAGATGTGGATCAAAATAATTTATGTAGTAGTTATAGTAATGATTGTATCAGCTTTAAATGTCCGTCGTAGGACATCTGTAGCAAGAATTATTGAGTAAGGCACTGCTCGTAAATGTATTGCGTCAGAACGCTTCAACTCAATATTAATACAGCACTTACGCTTTCTGACCGAAGTGCAAACTCGACGCGGTTCGTATATTCTCGATCTTTTAGAGTAAACGTTCGTTGGTTACTCGACGGGACATACGTTTGCGACATAAGTTCGATTCGAGAGTGTGATTTTTAAAATAATAATATGTAGTTTTATTCACGGCCCAAAGTAAAACAAAGAAGGAACTTAAAAGCGATTTAGAAATAAATCAATAAAGCTAAGCTGAATCCGAATTTCTGACCAATCAGCGTTGAGATAGTTGTCACAAACGGCGGTTAATGCATCCAGTAATTCAGTCTTTGATGCCGTTTTAATTGAAGTCATTAGGCAAGGGCAATGAAATGCCGCCGAAATGCGGATCACTCGGATCAGCACGGGAAGTCTGGACGATGAATCAGTGGTCACGGTGCGAATTAGCGATTCATGAAGGGACGCTCCAGGAAGCTTTCGTAATAAGCAATCCACTAACGTGTTAATCATACAAATGAACTTTACATAACCAATACTGTTTGCTGGATGTTTTGAAACAAGTTAGGTTGCATATCGTCTTAGTACGCACAGGGAAGAATAGAGGTTTTTGTTTCAAATGTTCATACATTTGAAGAATTTAAGTTACCAAGTTAAATAAGGTTTAAGTTACGAACGAAACTGTTAATGAATAAACATTCATAAATAACTCGTAGACACACACAAAAAAACCGACACGAACAACCACGTCCCCGGAATAATATTAATTGTATGCCTCAGCGGTAAGGTTACTAACAAATGAGTTACAATTTCGTATTTTAGGTGATCAGTGTAAAACTGTAATCGTATAAAAATTCCTTTAAAAATAGACCATTATTCAAAACACAGTTATAAATCATAACCCAGACTTGGCGCGCGTACTACGTCTATATTATTTCGTCCAAACCGTTCGTGTTAGTCTAATCTCCTGATGGACACAACGATATGCACGCAATACATGTCACAATTTTTTATTTCCCACCCCTGCAACTATGAAGGCAATTAATAAAATTGAAAAAAAAAACCCTGACCGTTTTATTTTAAACTAATACAAGCCGTTTTGATTAATATAAATCTTTAGCAATTGTTTTTCTTTTTGGATAAATATCTGACGCATATAATTAGTTTCAAAATACATAAACTATACCGCATTGTCTCATCTATACAATGGTTAAATTAACAGTTACGCATAGTTTAAGTTACGAAATTATACGCCGCGAATTAATGTTGTTAATTTATCCTGACTAGCTCTCGACCCGTTAAGAAACAGTTTAGTTTGACTGACAGCTTACATATACGACAACTAAACAAGTGTTCATATAAACAAGTACCGTATTAAACAGAGGCTTGTTTATGAAGTAGTCAAGTTCAATGTCAGCCAGTCGGCGGTAGAGTAGTAATGAGACAGAGAGAGCTTTATACTCGCACTACGAGCGGTTTTCATAATGCTGACTTGCCGATTCGTAGATCGTTGTGTCTTACGTCCGGGAACTAGCAACTCAAACTAAAAGCAACCTCTGTTTGCTCTGAGGTGAAAGGCTCAAGATTGATTGCAATAATGTCTCCCGCGAGAATATAACTTTTGGTGCGGTTACTAAGTTGGAATATACATTATAGATTAATAAATCTCACTTTGGAATAAATTTTTCACGCATAGCGACTTTCTTTCTACTCTCATCTTTCTTGGCTGGCAGAGTAGTTATACCTTTAGTGGAATTGATGTCCAGAGGAGTTGGTGACTACATGTGGCTTCTCGTTTGTCAGTTGGTAACAAAATAAACAGATATGGTCCTAATCGATTATTCAGAAACATCACCATCGAGCATCATATTATTATTACCTATATATTTGGTGTAATATCCCAAAAGCTTTTTATAAACCCTACAGGGTAATGTAGAAGGTTTTAATTTGTCGATGTACCTTTTGATAAAGTTGCTGTTCATTTGCCTCCTTTGGTACTGCAGTAGACTATAAGGAAAATCTTAGATCCGATTTCAAAGGCTTTACAGGGTGTAGCGACTGTTTCGATTTGCTCTTTTATCTTTCGAATAATTTGCCTTTAGCAACCATCGCTCTCCGAACTCCGGACCGATGTCCACGTTACATCAAGCCATTCAAGAACGCAGTGAAAGGGCTAAATCAAAATTAAGTTTTAATTGAAGTAAACATTTTTCTCGATATTCAAATTGGCGCCAAATGCGATTTGGATTTAATGCAAACTGATGTAAGGACGATTTGGAGCAAAAGTCAATTAGATAAATCGAGAAAAGTGTGTTTTGGACTTACAGCTAATTGGAAAATACTTAGCTTCTTAATCCTAAATTCACTAATGATTCCTTAATTAACTGATACTGTAGAACAACTAGTCTCACGGGGTACATTTCGATTCCTAATTTAAGCTTCCTGTCCCTGTACTAATCAGATTTCGATCTACACTGAGACAGGTGAATGTTGATAATTTATTCAGGAGTCTAGGTTTCTGATCACTCTCGGTCAATTATGTTCTGTAAAAACGAATTTAATGTACAATGGTTCTCTAAATAACATGATATACGTTTCTGGTAATTTCAATCTGACCTTTGTGGAGCAATGGTCACCATGCCGGACCCCGTGCGAAGGACCCTGGGGTCGAATTTCAACGAGGCGAAAATTTTTACTGATGAGTTCTAATTTCTTTTCGCGGTCTCTTAGTCTATTTGTGTTTCCTTTGATACCCACGACTCCGGCGGAGACATGTTTGGGGAACCTTAATTTTCTCGTTTTTGTATTTTGTACTTCAAGCTACAGCCGTATAGTTTTTGTGGTTCCTATTCATGAAAGAACATTTGCAATTAGCTCAAAACATGTGGCTTGTCGACTAGAGCGACGTTCACCTGACGATTTGCGGTTTAGTTCAATCTCCACGCGACAAAACTATGTATTACTGAAACTATACGAGCCATAATAATAAGATTGAGAATCAATGAATCCATTATTTCCATTATTTGCAACGCTGAAACCTCTTTAATGTAACCCGTTTTTAAAAGCCTTATTTGAGTAACAAAATAAGTGGTGAAAACTGAACGAGTAGTAGGTACGCAACTTGCTTTTAACTAAACTTTTTCATCAATGACTTACGTAGAATGAATAATGGATTGCTCTGATGCGAGGTACCTACCTAATTACTATTATTTGAATAATCGTTTGGGATATAAAAAATAAAACATAATTATATCCACAGACTGAATCAAGAAATAAAAGGTGGTGCTTGGTGTCCGAAGTCGCAGATCACAACCGAATCAACAGAGTGGCTGGAGATCAACCTTCACTCGGTGCACGTAATCACAGGCGCTGGCACACAAGGACGGTTCGGCAACGGTCAGGGACAAGAATATGCGGAGGCCTACGTGTTGGAGTACTGGCGGCCTAAGCTCGGCAAGTGGGTGCGCTATAGGACTGCCGACGGCCAGGAGGTAAGTATCTACTTACGGTAATCATTAAAGAAAATATTTCGTCGCCTACATTGGAATAGAATAAAACCGCCCGATACTTTGTTTGAAAGGTAACGTATTAAAAAAAATTAACATCAAAATAATTGTAGCGCCAGTATTGTAATTATATTAAGCGGTTTTCCGCAACGCAGCAGCGTTTCAGCAATCTGAAATGGACAGAATTGGCTACAAATCAAAGATTGCGAGTCATCCTTAGTACTTAATTGATTGACCTATATAGGATTAAGAGACTATGAAAGTGAATTATAGTTTTTTTCTGCATAAAACTCATTTTTCCATATCGTATTTCTAAAGAAAGTGGGGTTGACGTCAAGCTTTAACTTATACTAAATAAAAAATAAATGTACTATGAAGTCGAATATTTATTCAGTGAGTTCAAAAGATATGGAGATGCTTGGCCTGTTGTATTTTGCGCGAATATCTGCCAATTTGAACACTTCGTACTTCAAACGCATCGATTCTCAGCATAAATATTTCTTTGACTGAAGGGTTTACAGTGTAGCTGGGGGCCGCGCGATCTTAAATTAGGGCATGCTTACCATGACGTCATGAGCAAACTGTTTCAGATGTCGTCCTGCAGATTACAGTCACTCAACCCATTATGTCTGGAGGCGTTTCGCAATTTATTTGCTAGTGTCTGCGCTCTTATCTATTTTATTTATGTTAAGCATTAGATTCTCATTCAGCGCATGAACTAAATCTTTGGGCACGATGCTGTGCGATCAGAGCACGTACTGTTAGTATGTCTTAGACTTGTTGAATGCTGATATTTTGTTTTACATTTGTTTGCAGACCAAACAGACGTTATTACGTAAGGAAGTAATATATGCGAATGATCTGCATATAAGACGAAGTAAAACTGTTATTTTTTTGTTACAATGTATCATCATAATTTTATTATTAACTTTTAATATCTGCCTGTAATCAAACCTATTAAATTGTATTTGATCCACTTCCCAGTGTCCGATTTAAATGAAATTTGGCACACACATCTGGTTGTCGTAACGATGTATGATTACTTCAATGCCATATTTTTAATACAATAAGACGGACTTTGCATTATGGCGATTTATCGTTTCCGTATAGTTAACCTTACGATATGGTTATTAAATAAAAGCTTGAAGAACGGAACACCACGAATAGTGACGGTAGTTCTTTTATAAAAACTAATAGATTATGAGGCGAATGTGAATGGAAATGCTGAAAGAGGAAGACCACGTAGGACCTTTCAGAATCAGGTAGAAGACGTCCTAAAGAAAGGTCAGGTGAGAAGCTTCCTAAATCGGCGAGTATGTATGAAAAGAGTGACGAAAGGTGATGAAGCGAGAGAAGTATGTCAGAATCGTAGCAAATGGATGGAAGTGGTCTCTGCCTACCCCAAAGGGAAAATGGCGTGATTGTATGTACATATGTATGTATGTAAAAGATTATGTATGTGTATGTATATGTTCTTGTATAAAAACTAAAAGATTATGTTCATGAAGACTTGATTATAATTTGTAATAATTTTGCCTAGATACTATCCGGCAACACGAACACGTATTTGGAGAAGAAGAATCACTTGGAACCGCCGATATGGGCGTCGAAGGTCCGCTTCATACCGTACAGCTCACACCGGCGCACTGTCTGTATGAGAGTGGAGCTATACGGCTGCTACTGGAGCGGTGAGTGGCCCCCGGGTTCTAATGTTACTCCCAATTGACACACTTTTGGCACAGTTGAAATAAATGCAATTAATTGACAAACTTTTAATTGCATTCAATTCAATGGTCCGCATTATTCAAAGTACTGTAACGCATGAAAACAGTTAAGACTATTTTTTGTGGTCAGAAATGTTATTTGGCTTTCCAATGTCCCTTTTTTTAGGTTAGTTTGTAATAAATTGGGGAATATTAAAGAGCTTTGAACATCACATATTGTGCGGATCGATATAAAACCTGTTCACATTTGAATGGTTTATCTCTATTACCTATATTTTGATCGTTAATACGATGAAGAAAGCTGAGAATTTCAGTTTAGTATATATAGATATACACTACATTAGATATACATACATTAGATATAGATATAATATTAAGAATATATAGATATAGATACACTAGCTGTTAGTACTTCATACGCGTGGAATTTAACAAAAAGATATTGTTTAATTCGCAGTTTTTTTTATTTTATAAGTTTATAATAATAGTAGCTTAAGTTGCTCCATATTACAAAACAGACAGAGATACAAGATTGTAAATATATTATTAAAAGGCGGTTATTTTAATATTACAAACATTGATTTTATTTTATTTTTATTTATATACATTCAGTAAATACACAGTATTGTAACCTACCTAAATGATTCGATTTCAACAAATAATTTCTCTGCCATAATCAAAGGATTATACTTATGTGAATCATTAAAAAAAATTGTTATGAATAATTATAGAACAGTTAAGCATCGTTAAGGCAATTAGTGAATTTACGTTTTAAATCTTAAGCTTATCTACTTTCCTTAAGCTTAAATGTAGGAAGAAAATATTTAATTGGACGAACAAAGATTTAATCCGCTATTTTTATCGTAATCTATAACATGGCAGTGTACTTCCTACGGATTATTTTGTGTATTAATAACAACGTAACGAAAATAACCCAAAGTACTGGGAGCTGTTCGAATTTGCTAACTTTCTTTATTTTTCATGTACTTGCTAAGTAATATAAACGAACGACCCATTCTGCAATCTACATTCGACTATAATTTGTTTTATCACACAGTTTACATTACATTGACTATTGAATGATTTTTCTTTGATGATATGACAGTCTTGCTTATGTGTGTTTTTAAAATAGGGTGTAAAGGTTTTCCCTTCTCGTATTATATAGATAACAATTTAAAAACATTGATAATTTCGAATAGATGAATCATATCACTGTGAGGTAAAAGTTGGTAATGAAAAGTGGCATTAGCTTACGTCAGTTTACTGCATCGAACGGGGCATTTTAACTCCGTCATTACGAAAACCACCTGCGACCGACTTCTAATAGAACTATAAAGTCTGTGAGGTTTAAGTTGTCGAACTAGGGACATTTACTAGTGGACGGAAACAATCGCCCGTTTCTACTAAACAACAAGAATGACAAAATAATCTTCGTTATGCGCCAAAGCTGCACAGAGATAGGGCTATTGTTTACCTAGTTGCATGGTTAAAGCATAAAGTCTTAAGGATATTATAAATCTAAGAGTTTCGATGGATGTCTGTTGCTTAATAGATCGTGGCTGAGTGAATTTGGCACGAATTAGTCCAGAATATACCGGAAAAATGACGGTTTCCCTGAGATTTGCGGTCGGTTGGATAGGTAGTTCATGGCAATGATATCACACTGAATATACACATTCAATAATAATAAATAAACATTACTTCTACTCTATTCTGATCTTTCAATATAGTGGGAAATCTGGAAATGTCTCGGGAATGAAATTCAGTACGGTATAAAATATATGACTATGCCTATATGTATATCTTCAACGAAGAGTGAATAGACTTTTACTAAACTGTGTCCAATATCATAGATTTCATCGCCACTTTTCATCGGGTGGGTTTGACGACAAGTATAGCTAATTTTATATACAAGACAAAATTTAACTGTCGTTTTATAAAACCATTCTTATTAATTAATATCTGCTAACTAATAAAAACTACTATTATTAGTAACCATCCTTAACTATAGGGGTTTTGAATGATTGAAGATAATAGTTTATTATCTTTTATTGAAGCTTCTTTAACCGGCTCTAATAGTAAGGATAAACTGACATACAATATTTGAAGCTGTAATTAAATTAAAACATACCTACATACTAGTGTAAAGCTAGTAACCAACTAAACGTTTATCTTCCAATATTTGTGCATGAATGTTTGTGTAATTTGTGTTTTGTGGTCATTGCAAATTCTAGAGAACAAAATTATTCAGTTTAATGCAAAAATATGTCGGCGCTCGCTGGCCATCACCTATTTCAAACGAGAACAATTTTTTGTAATGTAATTATTACTACTACATGTGTACAACTAATTTGCGTACATCTGCCTCATAATTCAGTAATGCCTAAACTGGTCTATACGGATTGGGAGACCATGATCTTGCATCTCTTCTAAGTAAGCGGAGACAATGTAACTACACGTAATTGAATTAACCCCAATATTTATTTACATAGTACTTTCCTCTATGACGCATTTAGAGTTCTTGAATTTTTATAAATTGAATATCATGCAAGCGGCATCTATACCAAAATAAAAACTGAAATTGCTACGAGATTAAATAATTTGGAGAATACTCATAATGGAAGAACATTAACGTTCGCAATCAATTTGGATAATTTATATGATAGTCTGTACAGACACAAGCTTTAAAATAATTAATTATAATACGATCGGTGCTCTGCGTCAGTCAAATAGTGTCTATATGTTTGTGAAACATTTGCTATTAAAGTACGCCGACATTTAACTGCGGTCCTTGTCAATGTATAATAATTAAACGCTATTCATAATTTAATATGAGAGTTTGATAGACAGCTTTATAATTGAAACCTAGGGCAAACGCCATTATAATAAGTACGTTTACAATTTGTATTTTGTGTGGGATTATATTTTACATGAAGCTGCTGTGATGGATTTATTTTATTATTTCCTTAGTTTGTGCATTTTATTCCATTTCTCATTTCCTGACAAGCTCACATTTTTATTATAAAATAATGTTGTAGATACTTGAGCTAAGGACTTTCAATTATGAGAGGCATGTTCAGTATTACCGAGCTTAAAGGAATATTTATTTTTTTCCTTCCTATTTTCCTGCAGAATTTATCTATAAAATTAATAAGGCATCTAAATGACGATGTTCTTCAGGAATAAAAAATAAATCTTTAGTAACTTTAAGACGACACCTTATCTGAACTTAATTATCAACCAAGGCTATGACAAATAAAAAAGTATTATGTGAAAGTCTTTATAAGTATGGATATATTCCTTACTCTACCACCAATATAATCTATTTCATTATATTGGTGTTGATTGGTATCAATATGAATACATCAACGATTAAATAAAGATCAGATTATAACAAGAAGTTTTGCAAACAAAGTTAATGTACGTATTTACTGTCGTGAACACTCAATACCTACACGTAATAATGTTTAGACACGTACGTTAAACATAAAAATCTACTGAAGTTTCCGTAAATTCCCGCGCTGGTTTCGTTGAAAGCTTATCGCTCATTCCAACATACCGTTACCACAGAAAATAATTGTTGTTATGGTAATTTGTGGGCAATACCGAGAAATTTGCCACATGCAAACCATTAATGCAGTAAAAGCTGCAAATTACTCCGCTTAATAATACCTCTGCCATTTTTCATAGTTTTTTGTACTAATCTCTAGGACCTAGCATCGAAATTTTGCAATTCAATTTTCAACTCTTGCACTCTTATTTATATAAAAGCACTGTGCGATAAAGCTGATAACAATACCGCTGCCAAGGGAAAGTGGGGCGGGGGGAGGGGGGTGTTCAAACCCCGCAAAAACATACCCACGAGGGTTCCAAAGGACAAGGACACACATCAAGACAAAACAAATTTACAAACTCATTGAAGGCCTCGCTGGGAATCCAATTCAATACCTCGATCGGAAGTCCGCAATGGTGACCATTGCGATAAACTGGTCGTCAAAATTGTCACCAGGTATTAAAAAAACTTTGTATTAGAGATGCACTTCTATTCCTAGAAGTATTTTAAACTATTCATTGCTAATTCAATGTGAATAAAAACACTTCAGTACATCATTTTTGAACCATTGTGATATGATTTTAACGGATATGGCACGTTTTGCCTGTTAATGATAATACGACGTGAACAATGGCCAGTTATCTCGTAACACCGATTAACAATTCTCGTGATTGCAACCACATTATGTATAGACGGTGCGTATGGTGTATCTACCTCAAGAAGAGATCGTTTAAGGCGACTAACACGTGTTGCATGTGCGCGTCAAGTAGGCACAATACATAGGCCATACTTATTGTTAGCAGATATTGCAACAGCGAAAAGGCGCCGACCAGGTGTCGGCTAGCGCTGTCTATAGAATACAAAACGCATTGATTTGACTCATGCACCACAACGTTGACTTATAAAGGGCCGAAAGCTTTATTATTCCCGAGTCTCCTTAGCAGCGATTTCCAGTTCCTGCACGGTTTTATAAAATCCGCCTCATACATTTATTTAACAAGGTATAACGTTCATTGTTCGTTATTATTGAACTACTATCGCATATCCAGATGGGCTTGTCCAAATCATAAGTAATATATGATTTTTGTAGTTTTTACCTATACAAATTACTTTTTAGTGCTCGTATAACTAGTTCACTATTACGACTACTGTGTCTTGTTGGATTCCTATATTAGTTATCTCGTCATGTTTTAACACCATTAATAATTTCCATATCTACTCAGGGTTGACTGGTTTCCCTAAGTTTCTCCTTTTAAGAGGAGATGTACAAATAAATATATCTTATTAAGTATATGCAGAGCTGTATTCTAAAGTGCCTATTTCTATGAAATGAACTTGTCAACCCTGGGTAGATATGGAAATTATTGATTGACAGTCACAGCATTAAAACATAACACGATTACGTATTTCTTTCACAGTCGGCATAGTGTCGTATTCGATGCCGAAGGGTAACAAACGGAGTAACGGCGTGGAGTTGACGGATACGATATACGATGGGCAATGGGGCGAGGAGCTTCGCGGGGGCTTGGGGCAGTTGGTGGACGGGCAGTTTGGCGGCGATGAGATTCGGGAGGCAGCGAAGAACCTCGCATGGGTCGGTTGGAGGAACGACTCGAGGCCCAACCCGCCCGTGCTTATCTTCGAGTTCGACAAAGTTCGGGAGTTCAGCGCCGTGCATCTCTATTGCAACAACAAGTTCATGAGGGATGTACAGGTGAGGTTTGTCGAATAATACTTTGTATACCATGTTGGGTTAGGTTAGGTTAGCTTCCATTCCACTTCCTCTGCTTACCATCAGGCAGGATAGTAGTCAAGAATTAACTTATATAGAGTAAAAAAAAAGTTATTGTCTTTGACTTTTGTGTTTGAAACGTTGAACCCCGTCTTCTTCTACTACAATTCATTAATTCGTGCACATGTGAATAACAATACGAAATAACTACGTCAAGCTTCGTATTGTCTATTCAGTTAAAAACATTAATTTTAAAAATTATATTAGTTTAGTTCTTATAACTATATTTAACATCTGGCTATTAACAAATTTTAGTGGCTCTACGTTGTAATAACTTACTCATAATAATAAGTAGGATAATTTTAAGGTTAATCATACCTATAAAAACATTGTCGAAAAACAATAACGTATTCTTTCATCGAGTCGTTAATCGCGTATTTTTATTGAACAGTATAAATGTTTGATAACAAACGCAGGTGTTCTCGGAGGCGATTATATCGTTCTCCATCGGAGGGCGGCACTTCCAAGACGAGCCTATAAAGTACACGTATGTGGAGGACAAGATCTTTGAGTATTCGCGCAACGTAAGCATCAAACTGCATCATCGCATCGGCAAGTGGGTGCGCATCGAGTTGCATTTCTCAGCGAGATGGATACTCATAAGCGAGATCGTTTTCGATTCCGGTATAGTATTTCTGTACTTTAACATTAACTTTTATTGTGATTTCCCTCGATGATAGAATATTTTTTATCTCATATAATAACAACTGACTAAATGATAAATGGAATACATTTTACATAGGTATGTGATAATTCTTTCTTTCGTCGTTTCTTCCAAACCAAAAATAGGAGTAGAATTAAACATTTATTTACATCACTTATGTATATACACTTATTGAATAAATAATTAAATGCTTTTGAATTGAATAAAAATATCGAATAGTCATTGGTTGCTGTTCACAGAACTCATGATTCATGATACTACTTTTGCCGCACCCTTAAAACATTACTAAACTCGTTGAAAGATGTATTGCTACTTTACATCTCATCTGTCAGTCTAACCGATTTACGAAAACTATGTCCCTTGTCAAATAACCGTTTAACTTTCTATCTATATATAAAATATCAACTTACGTTGGGTTTGGCCACAAAACTAGAAAGTTAATGGATCTACTTGAATTTTTTATATATAAAAGTTTTAATATAGAAGTATTTAAAATAATTTTTATTCCACAGTTTTTATGCGGTTGTTAGGAAAAATTAAGCGTTATGTATTGCTATTTTCGCTCCTACCGTAATCTAGACCGATGTTAGCTAGTTATATTATAAAGAAAACAAACTATTAAGCACTGCTTAGTGTTATAAGAACACGGACGCTATCAAATATCATTTCTATGAATAAAAAAAATAATATAAAAATATTCAAGCAGTCTGAAAATAATTCTATATTAATCTAAAAGTATTAATTGTTGAAATTTTTGTCACCTACATTAATAATGAATTAAGAAACTTCTTTTTTTATTAATTATGTTAGTATCATGGAAGTATACAGGTAAACAAAAAGAGACATAAAAACGTATATTGCACGTGGCAACGTAACATTTCAATAAGTTTTTAACCAATCCTCATTGGAACGGATCCTGATGGATTGTCTCTAGGCTTCCTCAAATGATGAGGACCTGCAGTAGGCCAGTAATTGGTTGACGCAAGTAGAATATTTGCCGCACCCTTAAAACATTACTAAACTCGTTGAAAGATGTATTGCTACGTATTGTAAACAATATGAAATAATAATAATAATAAATAACGTCACACACTCATAGCCCCACACTAGGATACCCTGTGTCATGGGTGCCATGGACAACACAGAAAGACGTTTACACACACACCCAGACCGAGAACAGAAATTTAAACTCATCATTTAA
>DWJN01003250.1:0-13884 GCA_018248895.1 Carystus phorcus | reverse complement strand
ACGCTGTTATACAATAAGTCAGAATCGATTGTGTTAAGGCGTAATATACTGTTTGAAGTGTTTGCTTATCAGTGACACTACGTAGGGCTTTAAATATATAAATTAATTTCCGCAATCTGGACACTGTAGTGTCTACCTGATCTTTGAAAGTCATTAGGCGATCTATGTGTATACCGAGATACTTGACACTATGAGCCTGGGTTAGGCTTATATCAAACTATGCTAGGCTATATCAAACTCATGCCCAAGTATTCTTGTCATTAAAATATTCTTCTAATTTGTAGTTACCTTTTGATATTAGAATACCTTTGACTTAAGATCTAAATTGACATTATGGCATTTGAGTTAATTCTAATGGAATTTTGTTAAGCATTCTGTCATGTACCATAAACAAGCCACTAGATTTACTTAGTTTCAAATTCGATACAACCAGTTTAGTCTTATTCCTAGTAATGAGGTAACGAAACATCACTTTTCTTAAGAAATCTTAAAACACTAATAAATTGGGGCCATTATAAACGCAAGAGAACCCAAAACAATGTTTTTTCATCGTGTCTGTTTGTTTGTATATTTAAGGACGCTAATCTCAAAAACGGTCTTTTCCATTTGAATACAGGATTATATTGTAATGGTTTTCACTTAACATTTAGTGTATTTTTCATTTAAATCGGTTAACAAATAAAGAAGTTATGTCAATTTATGTCAACCGTTCATTGATTGGGTGAAACGAAGTTGTCCGGGTCACCTAAAATCCTAGATTTTATTACAGATTTTTCTATTGAGAAGTATTAGTAACGTACGGATACGTGGGGCAGCGTGGTGGAGTGTAGCCCTCAATTACTCGTAATTAATGTTAATCTCGACTAACCGCCAGTTTCTGAAAAGCTTGTCAAAATTTCATTCATTTATTTATTTATTTGTTTATTGTTAATTAGAACGACATTACATCAATTACACTAATTAACACATTACATTATTATAAATGATCAAAATTATATAATAATAGTCACAATTAGAAAATTTAAAATTAGATTTGTAGTCATAAGTCAACATAATTAAAAGTTACAAAGCTAGCTACATTATACAAATATTAGTGGCTCTCAGAAAACCTGAGGCACACAGTCAATACTTCATTCCAATCATCAGCAAAGAGATCAAAATCTGGATATGCCACTAGAAGTGCACACAGAGCGGAGAGGGTGCGAGGTATCGGCGAGTTGGCATGGCCCACAGTCCGTCTGAACGGTACGGCGAGCAGCGCGTGTCTCCGGCATCGACGGTAGTTGTTCGGGACGTACAAGCGAGCTAGCTCGTTATGTAGACCAGGAGCGTCGATCATGCCTCGGAATATTTTGCATGCCATTAATAATTGTTCATATGCTCTCCTGGTCCTCAGTGAATTCATGTTAAGGCACCCCAGGAGGTATGCTGATGGGTACATAAATGGGTAATAACCAAAGTTACGATGGTATAGGGCCCTAAGAAAAGCTTTTTGAACTTTTTCTAATATAAGTTCGTAGGTACTCTCGTACGGATTCCAGACGCAAGAACTGGTCTCAAGTTTGGAGCGAACAAGGGCGTTATATAACAGCCGTACTACACGTTCAGTCTTAAAATTCCGTGAGTTTCGTAGAACAAACCCTAAACGTTGGAAGGATTCCTTCGTTACAGTCATAATGTGATCGTGGAAAGTCAGCCCCGGGTCAAACGTGACACCCAAGTCCTTCATTGCCGTGGTTCTTTTCATTCGAATGTTGTTAATATTGTAGTCGAATAGTATTGGATGTCTCATTCGACCAAAAGACATGACATGACACTTAGACATGTTGAAACCCATTTTATTCGCGATACTCCATTCGTACACAGCCCGAACATCCTCCTGGAGAGCCAAACAATCCGTTTCTGATTGTATAGATGCGTACAATTTGAGGTCATCCGCATAAAGAAGACATTTTGCATGCCCAAGAACTGCGGGGAGGTCATTTACCATGAGAAGGAACAACAAAGGACCTAGAATCGAGCCTTGGCTGACTCCCGAGCGCGTGTGATAAGGATCGGACTCGTATATACCTAATCTAACAAATTGTTGTCGATCGCGCAAGTAATCAGCGATTAGCTTTAGTAGACCGGGTGCGAATCCGATGGTATTAAGTTTCTCTAAAAGAACATCATTATCAACCCTATCGAATGCCTTTGTGAAATCTAAATAGAGAACGTCTACTTGACAGCGGCTATCTAACTGAGTGGAAATGTAGTTGACAACAGTTAAAAGATTGGTATTGACGGATCGCTTAGCTCTGAACCCATGCTGGGCGTCAGAGAGATATTTGTCTACTTGCTTGTAGATATGCATGTGTAAAATACTCTCAAATATTTTGGCAGGAGATGACAGGATTGCAATAGGACGATATTCTTCGACTTGCACCTTATCCGAGGTTTTGGGTATAGGCGTCACTCTTGATACTTTCCATTGCGGAGGATATGTGCCTGTTTTCAGGCATAAATTAAAAATGTGGCAGAGTGGCTCATGGAATGTATTTTTAGCAACTTTAAATATTATGGAGGGGATATTATCCGGTCCAGTCGAACTTTTGGACTTTAATTTGTTAATACCATACGTTATATCCGATTTAGTGAACTCGAAGATGTTAATGTAGTTACTATCTACACTGTTGTCCTCAGTTCCGAGCGTGCCGAGGCTTAACCGTGGTACGGTTTGAGAGAATACACTGGCAAAAAAATTTGCGAAAGCCTTGGCTGCTGCAACCCCAGAAAAAAGTTGGCCCTTATACGATACAGTAGGCTCAAAGCCTCCTTTGGAACGTAGACTTGTAATATAGCGCCAGAAGTCACGGGGATTTGAACATATGTTATTTTCAATTTTGTGCATATATTCGTTATAAGCTATACTGACTCTGTACTTTAACGCAGCCCTAAGTTCTTTGAATGGTTCGTACGATTCAGGATATTTGTTACGTTTCCAAACAGCATGCAACTTAAGTTTACGGTTTACGTCTCGTATGATGTCGTGCGTAAACCAGACCGGATAGAGTTGGTCATTGTTTTTCCTGCGACGTTTCCTGGGCATGCAGACCTCAAACAAACCATACAAGATGTCATAGAAACGTTGCACAGCAGTAGTTATGTCAACAGCATGAACAACATTGTCCCATGAGACCCTGGAGAGCAAAAGATACAATTTGGCAAAATCGCATTTGTTAAAGTTCCAGTCGTTCACTGGGTTTATGTTGCTAGGTGGAATAATTTCCGGATTATCTATTACCTCCAGTCCAATCCAGACGTTCAGCGCCGGGTGATAATCGTCTATAGGAACAATACCCTCAATGCCGGTGACAATCACTTCCCGTATGTCTGGGCACTCGCGAACCAACACTACGTCGAGCCTACCTCCATAGAGGTTTATAACACCATTTTTCTCAAATAAATTACAGACAGATAGGAAGTAACAGAAATAATTATTTATACATAGTGATGCACTATTTAAGTTCAGATCCCCTAATATGATCACTTTCCCATGCAAATCGGTAATAACTTTTTCAACCATACAAAACCAGTCCATATAATTTGCATCTGTGGCAGTCGGTTTAATGTAGACAACGCAGATATAGTAGGTACGACCACGCCATGTGAAGGCAGCCCAGAGGTCCTCTCCAGATTCCGTCTCTAAGTCTTGGCATCGGCGAAGGACAATGTCCCCAGAGGCTGCAAGTAACACACCGCCACAGGGTGTTTTGCGGTCACGTCGTAACACTGACCATTTACCAATAGTCAACTCAGAATCACCAACGGAATCATCCAGAAAAGTTTCGGTGGCCGCTACTAAGTTATGCCCCAACACTGCTAATTGGTTACGCCATACCGGCAGCTTCGTTTTGAGACCTCGAACGTTTTGATAGAATATATTTATTCGACTATTATTGACCTTGCTAAGCTTTTGGGTGGTCCCGAAAGGTCTGGTTCTTTTCTGGAAAAGCCCGGTGGTTTTCGGACTTTTTAAATGTGATCCACGCCTTGACTCTAGCATTCACCGGCCAAACATTATCCGAGAAACAAGCGTTATAGTAATCTAGAGGTACCCCTATTTTGTACGACTTGTAGTCACCCTTTGGTTTCAGTTCTTCAACGGTACAGGTTCCAAGTGGACAAAGCTGGTGCAAGTATGCCCTAATTTCATCGGCACTCGACTCCATATTCCATAGGTGTAGGTATTTGCGAGGTTCCACTGCTTTCAAGGACGTTACGGCAGGGCCAGCTGTTCCACAGATTGAGGTTGGCCTTCTATTCTTTCTCTTCGCCTCAATCCACTGCGCCTCTCCTTGCGTTGACGCTGGAGCTGGAGCGTGCGACTTCTTCGCTTCATTATCGTTGACCACTTACTTGAGGGTAGGTGCGGATAGTGTCGAAAATTTTTTACTGCGTGTTATTTTGAGTTTAAAATTGGTAAATTCATTCCCTATGATCGATAAATACATGTAAAATTTTAATTTCTACCAGCCTTCATCTCCTTTCAATTAAATCTTGGTTGTGAACATCTTCCTTGACTCGCCACAGAAGCCTAGAAGCAACCTCCTAAGATGGAGTCAATCAAAGGATCGCTGGCGGATATGTTCAAGCTATTTAATACACGTATGAACGAGTTCCAGCAGGAGTTGCAAAAATCTGGTCCAGCGGTAACCACCACGACGTCATTGGCAGCCGAATTTTCTGCATTTAGAAAGTTTATAACGTCTATGTTAACAAGCCTTCAAAGCCAAGTTGAGTATATCGCAAGGGAACAAGAGAGGGCTGAAATGAGAGCTCGTCGTAAGTTTCTTCTACTACATGGAGTTCAGGAGGAGAAATCTGAAGATGCAGTAAGTGTTGTTACCACGATATTGAGGGAAAAGTTACATGTTGATGGTGTCTCAGTTGCTTCAATCAGTCGATGCCACCGCCTGGGTCGTCCAGCTGACAACAAAAGGAGGCCCCTCGTAGTAAAATTCAAAGAGGCGCCCCTGCGTAGCAAGGTATGGTTTAGCAAGACCAAACTCAAGGGAACCAATATAACATTGTCTGAATTTCTTACAAAGACTCGACATGATGTTTTTATGCAAGCTAGACAACAATTTGGAGTATCAAATTGTTGGACAAGGGATGGCATAATACACATATTGGCTTCAAATGGCTCACACCACCAGGTGGAAAGCTTGGCGGAGCTGCGAGCTATTAGTGAAGCACCTGCAACCAGTACCCCTTCCCCTAGAGCTGAGGCCAAGGTAGCGGACAAACCACTGCTGAAAAGAGGCAAAAAGGCAACTAAATAATATTTATGTTCACGTGGATATTCCCTACTTACTTCATTATTAACATGTTTTTTTTCTTTCCTATAACTGAAGTTCCATTTTGGTTCTTTTCTCTCTTTGTTCTATTTCTTATATATATATTTCTTTTTTTACACTATATGTTATGCTAATCACAATGACCATTAATATGTTCTTACTTCTAATCGCAAATATATTGTCACATTTTTGCAATATTGTTAAAAAAGGAACAACGGTGTGTTAGCTGTAATACTGCATTTTTATATCCGTTGTTATATTCTCTTAATGCTAACACTGCCAATTATTTAAAGTATTATGCACTAACACTTGATACCTGTACCTTAATAGCACATTGCAAGATATTGTACTTATAACCACCTAACTTATTCTAGTGTATAAGATTATAGTACCGATGAATGGGGGTTCTTCCTTGGCAATAATTAAATTTCTAGAACATATTGATCTAACACCCCACAAGATACTGTTGTGCTACTAGTTATTGTCCATATGTATATTTATTTTCTATTATTTTTCAATTGTAAATTATTAAACTATTGTACTAGTGTTTCGCTATCCTATTCAAACTATATTTTATCATACATCTGTATATGAAGTAGTCAGTGTAGGCCTCCTCACCAAGTAATTTTTTTTTTTTTTTTTTTAATTTGTAGTAAAGAACAGAAGTAGCTAACAGTTATACCAACCATCTTGTTTATGTCTTTGAGTACAAATTGGTGTTATTGAGACTGTTAGTGGACGATTACAAATAGCTAATACCTATATGTCAAACAAGTAACATACTCAGTGCATCACTACATGCAGTACCTCATTGTTATTGAGCATCTGTTGTTATAAATTATTAAAACATTCATTATAATGAACTATTGTTAGTGTTGACTATCAAATAAGTGATTGTGATCATATAATTATGTACTTAAATAACATAGTAAAGTTAATTTATATTTTCTTCTTATATGCTTCTAATGGCCTTAGTTTATTGTATTTTATGTGTAACCATGATGATAATTATTTTAAGTATTGTGTAGTATGAAATTCTGTGATGTCCTAGGGCTCTTTCCTTTCTGTCTACTATGGCATTATAGTCAACTTAACATATTATTATAAACATAATGGGTGAAGTAGCTAAGTGTGAACTACTGTTCGTGTTTTTGTTTTATATAGTTAAATCCAGCGAATGGCACATACTGTCTCACCAGTCAACCCATAAAATACTCTATAATTTATTACTTTATAAGCTTCCGACTATAGAACATGCCCGTCACAGTACTAAATATTTATGACACTAGTATAATATTCAAGTTTTATTTGTATCCTTTACATCCCTAGATATTGTGACTAAAAGACTGCAATAGTCTCAGTCACTGTAAATAGCTTATTGAACATTTGAACATATTTATATCGACTGTATTGCAACGAACTTCATTAACTTGGTCTACCAAAACAACAAAACCTTCAACTGTTAGTGTTAATATGTGTATTACATTCCTGATTCCTCTCATTCCTCCAAGATATTCTGACTTCTGACAACTAACGCCACTGACATTAACAATTACGTCATGGTGAGTTATATTATGTGGTCTTAAGTGACAGTAACAGTTCATGTTACGCTATGTATGTCTATGCTTTAGGTTTCAAATTATTACCCTGTAATAGATTATAAGATTTTTCTTTTTTTTTGTAATAATTCTCCCAGAACCGGCGGGTAGAGAATTAATGTAGTGTTTTTTGATTTTTTATATTATTTCACATTATTTTATTACAACTTTTATTAAATATTTACTTTTCTTTATACATACCTTATCGCACCTATACGCACATTTGTTGTACATGGATATACCTTGCAACTTCAACCTCAGTTTTAACACTCCTACAGACGGATTGAGTAGTGACGACAGTTTTGCTAGCATTCCTTCCTTAAATAGCGCAATAGATTATAACTTTCAAAACGTGGCGAAAAATTTCAATATTGTTCACATCAATGCTCAAAGTATTCCGGCACATTACTCAGACATTCTCACTAGTTTTGATAGCAAAAATATCCACGCCATTCTTATATCAGAATCGTGGCTAAAGCCATGTCTCCCCTCTTCATCTTATTCAATTCCAGGATTTCACTTAATTCGCAACGACCGCACTGATCGGACCGGTGGCGGGGTTGCTATTTACCTTCGCTCTCACATCCCATTCAGTATGATTCGCTCATCATCTAATTGTTTTATTGGGAGTGAAGAATATCTCTTTATTGAAGTTAATCTCTCCAATACTAAGCTACTACTGGGGGTTTTTTACAGTCCAACTTCTTCAGTGAATTACTTTTCATCTCTCGAGTCACTTCTTGAGGAACTAACTCCACTTTACGATCATACCATTCTCATGGGAGACTTCAACACATGCCTTCTAAAAAACGATACTAGATCCTCCCACCTACGTTCTTTAGTGGAAGCGACTAATTTAAATATTCTACCCTCCTCTGCTACTCATTTCTTTCCCGGTTGTCTTCCTAGCCTTCTCGATCTAATTATTACTTCCTCACTGGATCATGTTGAAAAACATGGTCAGTGCGCAGCTGATGCATTTTCTTACCATGACTTGCTATTCTTATCCTACAAAGTTAAGCCCCCAAAAGCAAAATCAAGAATTTCACTGCAGCGTAATTTTGGAGGAATGGACATGGATCGGTTACGACAAGATGCCATGAAAATTGATTGGTCAGCCGTTCTGAATGCAAATAATGTCGACGAGCAAGTTGCCATATTTAACTCACTTATGACACAGCTATATGATATCCACGCACCTGTTCGCCCATTACGAGTGCGACATTTACCAGCGCCCTGGCTCACTGATCCCTTAAAGAAACTGATTCGTAAAAAAAACCGTGCCAAGGCTCGATATAAAACTGATCATAATGAGTCAAATCGTGAAAAATACAGAGCTGTAAGAAATCTCTGCAACAAGTTATGTAGGGACGCACAACGTCGCCATATACATAAATCCGTTCAAGATGCAGACCCAGCTCGGGTGTGGAAATTTCTTAAGTCTTTGGGAGTCGGAAAGACACAACCTAACTTTACTCTGAATAATTGTAACGTCAACCTTCTTAATCAACATTTTTCCTCTTCTTCTGACGTTGATGTTGATCGAAATGTTAAAATGATAACTCTCTATAATCTTTCATATCTTCCTCCTCCCAGTTACCCCGCTTTTGTCATAAGTCCCTTTGCAGATTGTGATGTTAAGAAGAGCATGCTCTCGATAAAATCGGACGCCGTCGGCTCTGATGAGATTAGCCGTAGAATGCTCATTCCCATAGTGGATGTCATCGTCCCCATTGTTACATCCATCCTAAACTCTTCCGTAACCACAAGAACCTTTCCCAGTGTCTGGAAAGAATCCCTTATCTTCCCGATTCCTAAGAAATCCAAACCCGTTTCTTTATCCGATTATCGTCCCATCTCCATTCTACCTTACCTTTCCAAAATTCTAGAACGTCTTATTCAACAACAGCTTAATTCCTTTATTTCCCTGAACAACTTACTAAATCCTTTCCAATCTGGATTCCGGCAGTCTCACAGCACAGTCACTTCCTTGTTAAAAATCACAGATGACATCCGATCCGGAATGGACAATCGGAAACTGACAATTCTAACACTGCTTGATTTCAGTAATGCCTTCGGGACAGTCGATTTTGATATTTTACTTGGAATCCTTCGCTCTCTTAGCATATCTCCAACTGCGTTGGACTGGTTTCGTACTTACTTGTTTGGACGTCGGCAAAGGATAAGAGTTCAAGACAAGCTCTCGTCATGGATATCTACCACCGCGGGCGTCCCACAAGGTGGCGTGCTGTCTCCTCTTCTCTTTGCACTCTTCATCAATTCAATTACTTCTATCATTTCTTCTTCCTACCACTTGTACGCAGATGATTTACAGATCTACACTCAGGCATCTTTGGAAGATCTTCCTAAAGCCATTGACTCTATGAATGCTGATTTGGCGCGCATCCTGGATTGGAGCAAGGCCCACGGGTTAAAAGTCAATCCATCAAAAACACAAACCATAGTCATTGGTTCCTCCAAGTTGTACAACAGAATAGATTGGTCGCTTATACCCGATGTTAAATTTGATGGAGTTAGAATACCTTACCAGAACACAGTTAAAAACCTTGGCATTATTATGGACAATAATTTCTCCTGGTCGCCTCAAATCACAGAAGTAAGCCGCAAGGTGTTTGCTGCTGTGGGATCACTTCGCAGACTGCAATATTTCTTACCAATTCCAACTAAAATTATGCTTGCTCACACTCTGCTCCTTTCAATCCTTGATTATGCGGATATATGCTATCTTGACATTACAGAGGACCAACTAAATAAGCTTGAGCGCCTTCAGAACTTATGCATAAGATTCATATTTGGGCTTCGCAAATATGACCACGTTTCCGAATTTCGTGTCAAGCTCAAGTGGCTCCCAATCCGCCTTCGCCGGAATACTCATATACTTTCTGCTCTTTACTGTGTACTATTCAATCCGCTGGCACCACACTATCTTAAGCAACGTTTTGAATATCTTTATATGGGCCACGACAGCGACCGTTTTCTCCGATCGAGCACTAACCTATCCCTACGTACCCCTGTACACTCTTCTAACTTCTATAAAAAATCTTTCTCTGCGCTATCTGTGACCCTGTGGAACTCACTACCTCTTTCTATCCGCTGTGCTCCCACTCTCCACTCCTTTAAATCACAAGTTAAAAGCTACTATTTATCACTTTAACTGGTCTTCTTCTCCTTCATCAATTCCCCCTCTGCATTTTGATAACCTCGTCCTCTTTCCCTTCTTCCCTCATCCATGTACTATATGTGTATAGCTGCTTCATTCGTGCACCACATGCCCTTTAACTTTTCTGCATTAATTTCCTCTATCAAAGGTTGCCTGGAAGAGATCGCTATCAGCGATAAGGCCGCCTTTTGTTCACTTTTATTACCTCTTTCCTTGTATGTATTGTGTTTGGTGTACAATAAAGTGCTTTGTATTGTATTGTATTGTATTAGGTAAGGTAATTTTTGGTACAAAATATTTCATCTTCGTAATTTTATTCATCCATAGTCCTACACGAAGTAAATTATTTGACTTTGAGTTCAAAATTAGATTGTTTGCTTTTCATAAGAAATATTATAATAATGACATTAAGTTATAAGGACTATACATTTTATAGTATTCATTATACAGTATTTACTTGGTTCTAACCAAAATGTAACACTTTTAACGTCAAAGTAAATTGTGTTGAAAATTACAAAATGCTATTTAATTATTTATTTGTATTTAATATACAAATTGAAAAGCACAATCATTTTCATTTCAAAGCGATGAGGTAGGAATAGTAAAGTGGCTCTTTCCACAAGAGGGCTCCCTGAGTACTTGCCCCACTGCGGACTACTGTGACCTAAATATTTTTTTTATTGATATGAAAGTACAAACTAGTTATGGTTTTATTAATATTATTGAAGTCTATGAAACTTTATATACATATATAGATTAACTTTTGCCCGCAGCTTCACTCGTGTTAAGAAACTTTCATCCTCTATTTTATCTCCTTGGGGGTAGAATTGATCAAAATCCTTTCTTAGCGGATGCCTACGTTATAACACCTACTTGCATGCCAAATTTCAGCCCGATCCGTCCAGTGGTTTGGGCTGTGCGTTGATACTGATGATCACTATGTCAGTCAGTTTGAGTTATATGTATTTAAGAAGATTACATGTCACATTGTTTTGTCAACGACGACTCATAAACTACTGAACCGATTTTCATCAAATTTTACACACTGTGTGCAGTTTGTTCTGACTTGAAAGATGGTTTATGATATCTTAAATTATATTCGCAGTATTTTTTATTGCGAATTGTTTGTTTAATATCTCACAAATATTTAATTCCATAAGATTGTAACAGATGTCGGTGTAAGGTAATTAGTCGGCTAAATTGACTTTATTATTTGTTACCTTAGTCATATTTATTTTATTATTTGTTACCTTAGTCACAGCAACGCGTGACCGAGTCTGCTAGTTTTTAATAAAAACAGGTAGATTATATCAAAGCGCAGTTCCACCATAATATAAACTAAGGATTTACAAAATACATATTGGGTAGGCTGCTTATTAAGTGAAAATATGACTAAAACGCGAATTTGTAATTTATTATTATCGTGAGAAAAACCGATACTGTCTAGACGTTCAATTATTTTGTGATCAAAGAATAATGATATTGCTTTATAGTTAGCTGTGTATGCAGAAGATCAATAATTATTATTGCAAGTTTATTATCAAACTTGAAGGTTTTAATTGTATATTTATTTTTTATGTCTCTACGCCCACTGGTTTAATCCATGCGTTGTCGGTCAGTCAATAACTTAGTACTTTAATTAAATTTGAAGCTTTTCCAAACAAACTTTAAAGTAAATGATATTTCAGATTGAAATAAGTTAAATATTAGCAAATTATATTAGGTATGTCAGAAATAAAATCGCATCAAATTGTCTTCGTTTTGCTAATTTTTTTTCTCTCAGATTTTTGAAGGAAAAAATCAAGGTCACTCTATACAGCTATACATATTTTAAATGCAAATAATACTACGAATTGTTTCAGTTCAAGTTTGAAAGTTTCGTAAAATTAGCAAGTTTTCAATACTAACATAAATACATTATACTTCTAGTATGAATAAAAAAAGCGCTTAAGCGCTCACAGTCCGGAGCCTCGTTTAGATGACCGAGTCAAGCTGTTGCGGGTGCGGTCAGTAGGTCGCTAATGGATTTTTTTAAGCGCTTTTCTGCTTCGGATGGCTCGTTAGATCGGTACTACTTGTTAGATAGCCATCGTTAAGGCATGGAGGTCTTCGTGTGGCATAATACTTTTCGATACTTTACCACCATCTACAATTTGCACTAGAGCTGATGCTTGAGTACGAGGCGGAGTATGTTAGGCCTCCTCAGTGAGTGATGAAAGTTAATCACCAAATAACTCGTGGAGTTAAGAGCTAATACTTTTGTCACCAAGTAATTAAATTTAATCGTAATATATTATAAGAATAAATTTAATTATTAATATTAATCGGAATCCCCATATTTAGGTATATAGTATTTTTCTTCTTCCAAGACCACTCATCGTAGGGCTTGTTGAAGCGATGGCGTAGTTTGACTTTCGAAAAGTATTTTTAAACACTATTTTATTGGCTTATGAAATCATTACATGTTGATATAAACATGAAGCGCTGAAGTTTATTTATTTATGTAGTTAAACTTTATTGACCCCAATAAATATTACGGTACAAATGACGAGCTTAATGTTTAATGCATTCTCTACCAGCTAACCATTGGGCCACACTGATATATGTGAATAGTTATGTTTAAAACGCTGGATCGTTTTTTTAACGGAGATAGTCAAACCGACACTATAGCCCACCTAATTGCCATTTCATCTACTAAGTGACCCGGCCACGGTCATTATGCTTAACAGTCAATGATTGATTGACATAACTACTTTATTTTTTAACCGATTTAAATAAATAAAACACTTCATGTTAAGTAATTATTATAATCCTGAAAACTTTTTTCAAATCGGATAAGTAGTTTTTGAGATTAGCGTGCACAAACATACAAAATGAAAAAAAAACATTGTTATGGGTTTTCTTGCGTATGCCTTTACTCTTAATTAAGAATTTTTAAACATACTTTCCACGTATAGACGGCGATCAGTTACTGTTTTATTATATATATAGATTTATCCATCACCATTGCTCAACGCACATAGCTACAAGGATAAAACAAAAAAAACATAAGGATTTATTTATATAGGTATTTGATCAAAAGGAAATTTATTTATAAATTCCGTACACCCGTATCACGGAATAATGTATTGGGTATAAATAAATGTGTAATTAATTTATGTACAATGGCTCACCACAGCGTACGAACTGTTTTCCGGGCGTGTAATGATCATTAATTTTTGAACCTAGTAAAGTAATGACGTCATGTATTTCGCTGTGACGTCGGGTAACCTGTTGTTAAACCAGATTAACGTTATTGGCGACGATAAAACAAATCTAGGCGCCATCATAACTACTCCTTGTCTTAATGTGGGCTTAGCTGCGATATATATTTACTAGCGACCCGTCCCGGCTTCGCACGGGTGCAATGCTGACACTAAATAAACTACAGAAAAACTGTGAACGTATAATACATATAAACCTTACTCTTCAATCACTATCTATAAAAAAACCGCATCAAAATCCGTTACGTAGTTTTAAAGATTTTAGCATACATAGAGATATAGGGACAGAGAAAGCGACTTTGTTTTATACTATGTAGTGATACTAGCAGACTCGGCCACGCGTTGCTGTGACTAAGTTTAAATACCCGATTTAGCAGACTAATTACCTTACACCGCCATCTAATAGAAACTTATGTAACTATTTAATTGTGAGATATTAAACAAATAATTTGCAATAAAATAATATTGCGACTATAAATTGAGATGTAAGCTATCCTATCTTT
>DWJN01003249.1:0-13885 GCA_018248895.1 Carystus phorcus | reverse complement strand
GTAGGCTTGGAGGACCAGATCTGACACGACACCTGGGATGGCCACAATAGATCAGCAATGGTCGCAGTGGCCTCACGAGGAAACTTTTCCCGTGCCCAGAAAACTCAAATAATAATAATAATAATAATACATTTCTGTTGACAAATATTTAAAAAAAGAAGCTTTGACGACCTGCGTGGCGTAATGGTCACCATGCCGGACCGACGTTCGAAGGGTCCTGGGTTCGATTCCCAGCGAGACCGAAATGTAAATGATGAGTTTAAATTTCTGTTCCCGGTCTGTGTGTGTTTAAATGTCTTTCTGTGTTGTCCATGGCACCCACGACACAGGGTATCTTAGTGTGGGGCTATAAATGTGTCATATAAAAAAAAATTCAACCGATATACTATTTTCATGACATATTTCAAATACATTGCAAAGCTATGATTTTAAACTTTTCCACGTGGTCACTTAACATTATAATTTCAGCGGGTACTCAAGATCTTTGTAACTTATTACCAGTTTCGCCGTGACCATAATTCATGTAACTGGGCCGATGTATTGGCATTAAATACAAAGACTGCACTCCACTGCAATTAAAAAACATTCACGCAATTCATAAACACATACATTATGCAATATATAGAAGCTGCGAGCAACGGGCAAGTAATATCGAAAACAATATAGCTCCTATATCAATAACCAGTACAAATAACAAAACTTGGTCGGACAATCTCGCTCCTGCTACAACTTACCCGTAACAGTAATACAACACAAGTGGAACGCCAAAATTTGTTACAACTTGGAACAATTGTAATGGCATCCTGCAGCTAAAATTTCATAACGGACGCGATAAACTTAGTTCGGGACTTGGCTAATATAGAAAGCTAGGGAGGTAAAAGTACACGTCATCGTAACAAACTTTCAACGAAGGTAAGCGACGGCAGATGAATGATTTTCGCTAAGGAAACAAATACCGTAAACTTGGCGAAGATTCCGAGTACTTCTAGAAAGATCAGATGCATATAATTAGCTGGCTACAAAATAAGCGAGGATAAACTTATCTATCTTACTATCTCAACGTATTTGTAACCATATGTGCGTATGTCTATATGTTTGAACAGGTGGAATCTTGCAACTCAGGTTTGAAATATATATCTTCAACCAAGTGAGCTGAAATTTTGTACACACGTATAATTTGGAGGACGATCGCTCTATATGACGTCATTTTAAATCCAACGGTGCAAAACCCAGAAATAGCAAATTAGAATTTTTTAAGGAACTCCTATAATATTAGTATCAAATGAAAGGGTTTGCTAACAGTTATACAACGGACTTCTTTCTTATGCTTTCCTACAATATAGGTATCAAATGAAAGTACTTGATGAGAATACGAATGCGACTAAATTCTGTTACTATAATCCATTCAGCGATAACTAAAAATAAAAAAGTAAATTAAAAGTAAAAAAAAAATGTCATCTTAGTTTGAGTTTATAAAAAAGAAACGAAATCGCTGTCATTTTTCTAATGCATCATGTCCCTGAAGCCCGAACTATACTTGACTGTACGTCCCTCTCGAAACAATCCAGATGGTAAGACAGCGGTACGTGCCCAGAATATCAAACTGGAATGTTCCGAGTTATCCTTAAAGTGGACAATATAATTTTAAAATAAAAATAACGTTAACCACCTCGAACTTGCACGTTTCCTGGTGTCTACGAGACAAAATGTTACCGATGTACGAGTTTCTAATAAAAATGTCGCTCGTAAAACCGGTCAGTTGTTAAGTTAAGTTTATAATATTAATGTCTTCAAGTCAAGAGTGAATAGGCATCTACTAGGTTAATGCGCTTTACCACACAAGACTACATCACCGCTTGCCATCAGGCGGGACTGTAGTCAAGCATTAACTTATAACTTATAAAAAAAAAAAAGTTTGGCAAATGGAAGGGAATAATATTTTCATATATATCATATACCTGTCACGGTGTTTTTTCGCGATAGACTCCTAAACTACTTAACCGATTTTAATCGAATTTAGCACACCGTGTGCAGTTTGATCCAACTTGAAAGATACGATAGCTTAGATCTTAATTTATAGTCGCAATATTAATTTGTTGCAAATTATTTGTTTAATATCTCAAAAAGAATTAGTTCCATAAGATTCTAACAGCTGGCCGTGCAAGGTAATTAATTGGCAAAATTGAATAACCTTAGTCACAGTAACGCGTGGCTGGGTCTGTTAGGTTATATTGTTGCAGAACAACGTCTGCTGGGTCAACTAGTAACTGTATAATTTATTAGTTCATTTTTAGAACAATTAGCTTTTATTCGCGGCTTGGCTGGCGTTGAAGTCCTCAAATAAATATCGAAGATAATTACATAATATTTTTTTTATAAAACGTATCGCATGTCCTTTAATTCCTCTAATAATAAGTGTACAAAGTTTCGTGGTAATCGGTTTAGTCGTTTTGGCGTGAAATCGTAACAAACTTATATTCACATGTATAATAATAAGGATTATTTAAGTCCAGTACTCCAAATTGTTCAAAGATCCTGTAAGGAGTTTTATCAAAGTATTCTTTCCTACACCGTGGTATTAAAAATATTTACATTGAGAAAACCGAAAATAGCTTGTATTTTATTAAAATTTCTTGTAAAAGCACCGTTCAAACTTCTGCATAATAACGATGCAGCTTATATGGAAAATTTTCGAACTTTTACTAAGTATTGATGGTCGAACTCAGTTTTCATATCAGCTTTTGAAATCTATATTCAATGGCTCTAACCACGTTCAGAACGAATCTCTCTCATTTAAATTCTGAAGTATGATGCACACTTCATCACTGCTTCTACGTAAAGCGTATAAAACAGATAAAGATTTATGCTTCTGAATTTGTTTATATAAATGAATTGGTTATCTGATCGTATTTCGTTAGCGGTTTCCAAGTGCTAATAATAAGTGGATGATACCTTTAGTTTTAAAAATGTTCACGGACAAAAATCACTTTTTATGTAACTAACCGGCAAAGAAACAGACAACCCATGAAACATCGTCACCGTCGCCCATGAATATCACAGCAACACCAAACACATCAAAGAAAAAAGAAAAAGTAAGTATTATCTCAAGCTCCCAGCAGAAGGCGGGTAGCTAGCCAGGGAAGCTTTGGCAAAGAGAGATCTCCCGCCAGGCGAAGTGTGTTGCCTGAGGATCGGCCGAGCTCTAAGATGTTCGGAACTTGTATATATGCCAAGCGTTGTAAGAAACTTCGATAGCGTGATTCAGGTACGGCGTGACCTCATCGTATGACATTTAGTGCGGACGCCACAAAGCTATAACTACAGTATTAAATGAAAGATTTAATAATAATATTGATAACTTAAACCGTACGTGAAGCCCTATCACCAGGTGTGCCAGCTTTTATCTCCTCTAACGATATGCTGGTCTGCCGTCATAAGATTGGAATTTATATTCTAGGCCACACCAACACGGCCATAGGTTACTATCAGGTATAATTTCCTGCTTCTCTTCTGCTGAGGTTTGAACCCAGAATATATTTCAATTGTACTATTTCTTCTATTCCGTCAACTAATAGTCGCTTATAGGCTCACGTCTTTTATCAATAGTGAGAGATCAAAAAAGTTCAGTAATATCGGGTACGATCGGAATATTGATGAGTAAGTGATCGCTAGTGACAAAAATCTCACGAGCGTTTCATGTTTCGCGATATATTTCCTGAAGCGAAGCGGGATAAAATGGTTTGTAATACATTTGTAATACAATATAATCTACAGAATATCTAAGAATAGAATATCTAGAATATCTAGAATATCTCAAATTACACAGAGATCATAGCAATAGCACTATTAAGTACTTGACACGCTTACACGTGGGCATGTTTCAAATTAATATAAACATAGAACGGTACTAAATAAAGTTAACGCACATTGTTCACATAAAATCGTTCCATAGTTATGTACCTATATATTTGACAGAGTTATGGCTGAGTAATATCGTACTGTATTTATATTAATTAAAAAACTTATTGAATTAGTAATCTTCTTTGCAACAATCCGCGAACAGAATGTATGGTATATTCTCTTAGACTTGTATAGCAAATCCCTTCCTCCCACAAAGAAAACATACTATTAGAAAGAGGGTTGGTTGAAGAACTTAAGTAAAACCCAGCAGCTTGACGGCACAAATAGTTATGAAACTCAGCTCTCTGTCTTCTACAATTATATACAACAATAGCGTTAAAATCAATATAAGAACTCACAACGATTTGACAATGTATAAAATTTATGTACTCAATTACTTATTATTTGTATAATCAACTAAATGTTTACTGTACAAAACGACATTTTATTACTAATCAAATAAATTAAGTGGTGAAGTAACAGGAAATGTATATTATCGGTTACGCAGTGTTACCAGCACTTTAAACAATACAGCTACAATAAATGAAAATACCATTATATACACCACTAGTAAGACGGAGTATTATCAGGGTAAGTTGACTCTACGAGTGTTAGTCGCAAAAAAAACTACGGTGGTCTTCGCGACCCTCTGGAGTGGACTTGCGGACCTGGGAAGGAATGTCCCCTTTGAGGTCTTCTACCGCGACTCGTAAAGACGAGTCAGTCTTTGAAAACGGCCCTTAGGCCCTGTGGTATGGTCTGGTAGAATGCAGCCTAAGGCTGCCGTGTCAACATAAACATCGATCACTGGGTGCGGGCCTTTTATATCCAACTTGCCGGTTATCTAACCTTGTTTTTGATGATGAGTAAAAAAGGGCGCGATGTAATCTGCTGTCTATCGTTAAAAATCCTCAGTAAAGGCGAGTTGGAGTTGTATATTGGAATTATATTTATAGGTTCATTTAGCAGTATAAAGCTAGTTTTATTATTTCTTTAATAATTTCTATTTGCTCAAGCACATTTAGTTCTAACCCCGAGAGTTTACAAAATCATACATTTTGTTTGCAGATTGTTGTAAAGTAATACTTACTTGATAACAATGGATTACCGCAAAATAACGCCCAATACTATTAACTATAAATTTGAAACTTGTCAATGGAGTCATTTACATCACAATAAAGCTGGTTTATAATTGGCAATTAAATTGATGCTTGGATATATGTTAAGTTAACATTGCGTACTGTTACGTTAAAGAATTTGTTACTTTTTGGATAACTACTCATATTTGCACCAATTTCATTGGAGAAATTAATAGAAATACCATCACCTGCAGTCGTCTTTCTTTATGTTAAAACTTATAAGTATCTCAGTTAAAAATAAACGCCGACCTATTTGTAGGTAGTACTTTATATTTCAGTTCTGTAGTTTGTCTATGGCTCGTAGCGTATTCTGATGCAAGATGGCCGCCGTACGTGCGTCGAATCGCTAGGATCCGGGTTTAGTTTCAACGGTTTTAGATTGCCTTGCAATTTATTCAAGGTATTGAAAATAAAATACTGTTTCATACAAGCTCATATAGATTATAATATTTATTAGTAATTGTTAAGAATACCTTCAACTCATTAATGGCCCACCAATGAGCACGTTCTCTCCTCATCACTAAGGAGATCTAGAGCATAATCCATCACGCTGCTCAAGTGCAGATTGCTGGCGAGTTGTTAAGAAAGAATAGGTAATATTTATTGAACACAATATCAAAACATGTCAAAACCGGAACAAAAATAAGATATCGCGTACAAATTTACTTTACTCTTATTTGTTATTTGGCTGTAGGCTGTAGGCTTTGTTATGTAAGAAATTCCCCACTCCATTTTTATTATGGAATTCAGTTTATTGGCCTCATAAATGTAAGAGTAGTGGGCAAATAAAACGCCGTTTATCTCGCGGTATAGGGGCTTATACGTTTTATTGGTAGCCTAGTTAGCCTACCTGGCTACGAAGCGACGAGGCCTGGGTGGGTTTCCTGGCCAAAGCATATATGTATGTATTTATGTGATAGATAAATAGTACCTCTTGTCGTCGGTGTTAGTGACGTGGTATTTAAATTATATAAAAATACGTTGATAATTTTTTTATTAATGAACTTTCGACCTTCCAATTTGCACAGTGCTGCCATCTTCAGTTTCGAAAATGGATTTATCTGTACATGAAGGATATTTGAGTAAAACTATTAGCATTCATTAATGCAATAGATCCCATATCTATTTACATTTTTAGAACGATTAGCATGGGTTGTCAATATATTGTGTGCTTTATTTAGTGTTCATTTGATAAGTACAATCGATACTACGTGTGAATGAAGCAGAATGTTCTTTTAGGGCGTGCATTATGAGAGGTTGGTTCCTAATACTAATTACCATTAATCATTATTTCAGTAAATAAACTGAGAGAAACTGAGAATTACCTTTAAAAAAAGAGTCACTGGCACAAGTTCATTATTTAGAATGGTACAACACCAACCAGGAACTGGTTTGAAAACATCGATGAATAGACCCTTTAACAAAACATCACATTACTTTTGCCATACAAAATCGCGTGCTCAATCAATTTTAAATTTTTTATCCAGACGGTATCCGCATTGCCGGGCACGCCATATGGCTCCAATTGTTCCGGCAATGGCAGCGGGGAGGATATAACCGATTCGCCCCGTCTCAATTATGATCCATGACGATAATATACTGAAGCTCCTCCCTTAATATTTATAGACCTTTCCGGATAATAGTACCGAAAGCAATTTTTAATATTTCACGTAGAACTATTTAATGTATTGATTCGCAGTTATTTTATATGATTTTAAATTTATTACATTGTGAATTGTGCTTATTTACAATAATACGAATAAATATTTCTATTTTGTTTATCGATATTTCTTTTGACAAGTTGACAGATGACATTGACAATACGGTTGATACACCGATACCATTACCATACCATACCACCAGGTGGAACTGTAATCAGACTTTAACTAATAATTAAAAAAAAATGAAGTAAGAAGTGGTCTGGTGAGTATAGTAATAAATAATGATAGGTATTACTCACAGGCACATTTTGTCATATTCTTCGTGTAAGCATTAACTGTACCAAATTTCGTACTCTTTCGTTCGCGTAATTTTCTTAAAAAACGGTACAAGGATTTTTCTTCACGTATTAATATAATACAGCTGTTGAAATCACCAATGTACCTGTAGGTACGTAACGGACCCCGGGAGTCCCGATTATGATCGATGACAATAATATACCGGAAAGGCTCCCTCGCTCATTATTTATTCTCGCACTTCAGCGACGTGGGCGGGAATTTTTCATGCAAATGTTGAAATGTTGGAAAGAAATCCGGAGACAAATCGGATTCTGCAGCGGCGCAATATTAAATGTTTCAAATTCTCCATAAAATATTAGTGGTTGATATTTGGAAGACTGGTTTGAAGAACTTGGAAGCCAAATATTTCCAAATAACTTGAGTATAAAAGAAAATATTATACTCCTGAATTTCGATTCGTTCAAGTTGTTATCAATCTGGGTTAGCTGATATGACACCTTAAAAAGAATAAGTGGTAGAAAAGTTGCTCTTTTGTAGATGAATTTACCTTCCATGTTTATCTTATATTTTCGAAGCTATATAGATAAAGTAACAATTAACCATTCACTTTTTTTATCGGTATAAAATACACAGCCCCTGAGAACATATTCCAGTTAGTGTATATACTAAAAAAATATATAATTTTGTGTGTTTCGTAATCGTAATATTAAAATTTATATACAAAATGCACCATCATCTGTGTTCACATATTACAAGTTGAGTTATGTTTCTTTCTCCGATAGCCCAGTAAAGGCACTATTTGCCTGCAATGACCCAAGTTCTGTATTACCTGCCGTCGCGTACGCAACTAACTTGCAACTGTGAACCAATCTTAAACTATTCTAAATCAAATTAATTATCCAATGTTCGCACCAACCGCTAAGGATTCGTGAAACTTGCAGCTAAGGATTTACACTTGCCCGAAGCCTTTCCGAAAACATCAGACATTATGACGTCAACAACCCGAAGCTCAGTCAGTACAGAATTACAATCCGCTTAATTTCCCTAATACAATGGACTGAATATACATTTTAATTGTTGTTTAAAATTATCGATTTTGATAAATTACAGAAAATGTGACGTGTGTTATATACGAGTGTGAGTTTATAGATATTGGATTTCAAAGAAAACCTTCAAGAAAACAAATTTGAGCGACATGTTACGAGTAGATTTCGAGTTATCCCTAACATCATTAACTTGATGCGTTGGACTTCGAAAATCAGAATATATTTAAAAATTCATAATGGACGACCTGACCCATGGTAAGACCTACATAAAACAATGATTTTTAATTTTCTCTGTATGAATGTATGTACGCTAATCTCAGAAAAGGCTTATCTGATTTGAATGCAGTATTAAAGAGTATATTGCAATGATATTCAATAAACATTAACTGTATTTTTTTCATTTAAATAAGTTAACAAACAAAGAAGCGATATCAATTTATGTCATTCATTAAACATTAGGCGGTGACTGTTAGGTGATACGAAGATACCATAATGTATTCCCATAACAGGAAATTGAATCGCAAGGTATAGATTGCGGGTGAGTATTCAGTGAATGTCGTTTACCTTATTACAATCTGCATGAGTGACGTAATGTATATCTCGTGACAGTGAGTGACGCTAAACTCATTATGACCATCAGAGACGAGACCAATGGAATATGCAAATGAAATGAATTAACGGGTGCCTTTGATAGGGTCGTATTATACGACGCCTTGTGATTATTAACTTATGAACACATTTGATCTTTACTAATAATATAAAGCTGAAGAGTTTGTTTGTTTTATTGATTGATTGATTGTTTGAACGCGCTAGTCGTAGGAAGTACTGGCGGGATTTGAAAAATTATTTTAGTGTAAGTCCATTTATGGAGGAAGGCTATAGGCTATATCACGCTAAGATAAATAGGAGAGGAGTAACAATAAAGAATATTGCGAAATCGGCAAAATTTTGAGCTTTCTTTGCGTGCACTGAGTAAACGGTGAAAGTTACTCAAAAATTTAAAGTTCTAAATAAAGGTCTGCGACAGCATATGTCTAGCTTTTAAGGTTAACCTATTATAACCATTTTTATGGTTATCAAAATAGTTCAAAACTAAATAATAATTTATATAGCAAAATAACGTTTGCTGGGGTTAACTAGTGAAATATAAGGTGCTATTGGCATAAATAGTACAATTTATTAAAAAGTGACTTATTTAATGTGGTTAAATATTCATAGAATAGAATAGAATATATTTTTATTTGCAAGAAGATTTTAAATACAATATCTTTGATTTATATAGCATTACTTTGTGGTAAATAATTAGCTATTGCAATAACATATCTAGCATATTATTTCTGTATAGTTCACAAATAAATAAATATAGCTAGTGAACAATTTAATATCTGATAAAGATCAGGTGTGCATAAATACTAAATACAACAATCGTTCCTTACTCTTTCACTCCAATACTACTCAAACGATTATCATAAAACTTTGTAACCATATTCTTAGAGGTATTAAAAAAATATAACATACGTTCTTCATAAAAATAAATATATATTAAAAAAAAGAATGATCATTGATAATTATTTAAGGGCTTCATCGCGAGCGAAATCGCGTATCAAAGCTAGTATAGAAATAAAGTAATACTTTTATAGAATCAACCAGAATGAATTTAAAATAATAATGAGTTGATTAAAAAACAAACTAAATAAAAATAACAACTAAATAATGTAGGTGTCTTTAAGAGAAAAATTATTAATCGTTTTCTAAGTACACTTTACCGTCAAAGACTATGTCACTGCTTACGATTAGGTAGGATTGTAATTGCATTAACTCATAAAAAGTAAGCATATCTAATTGAATTGGGCAAAATTATGTTCTAGGATTTTTTGTACATACTGAAGTATCTCGCTTCATTCGTAACACTTTCGAGGTCCGTGTCAATACCACGTCACTATCGACAAGGGTCGGAATGAGAAAGCCCAACCTTAACGCGGTGGCTACATGGCTGATTGGTAAACTTTTCACCTTCATCAACATTAAATCACCTTTATAACACATACTTTCACCAATAAATCCACTATTAATAAACTTTTATTTATAAATGTCTGGCTTTTCGCGCGGAAGAGTGCTTTTATAACAGAAATTATTCATAACTAGCAGTCCCGACCAATTTCGTTTCGCCTAACAATCAATGAATAATTGACATAAATTGACATAACATATACAGAACATAACAGATAAAGAAATCTGTTAACCGATTTAATAGAAAAAAAACACTAAATGTTAAGTGAAGCCTATCTCAATATAATCCTAAAAACTACATTAAAATTGGAGACGCAGTTTATGAGATTACTGTGCATAAGCATACAGACAAACAGACAATATGAAAAAACATTGTTTTGGGTTCTTTTGTGTATATAAAAGCCATTGTGAATTTTAAAGTATGTTTTCCATGTAAGGACACCAATCATTTACAGTTTTATTATACGTATTAATAGCTAAGTATTAGTAAGATGGATAAGTAAATTATAGGATGGATAGTAGAATGTTTAAATTCACTATAGGCAAGATCGTTCTTATAAAGCTACAGCATCTTTATGAATTTATTTAAAACTAGATGAACCAGCAAACGTTGTTTTGCCAAATAAATGATTATTTACCTTTTTTAATATATGATTTTTGAGTAACTTTCAGCGTTTCCTCAGCGCACGCATGGAAAGCTCAAAATGTTGCCGTTTTCGTAATATTTTTATTGCTGCTCCTCTCCTACTCATCTTAGCGTCATGTTCCATAGCCTATAGCCTTCCTCTATAAATGGACTATCTTACACAAAAATAAATTTTCAAATCGGTCAAGTAGTTCCTGAGATTAGCCCGTTCAAACAATCAAACAAACTCTTCAGCTTTATAAATTAGTATAGATTCTTTAATTTTAAAACGAATTGAATCGCTACGAACAGTCCGCCTCTAAAAGCATACGTCTTGACCGATTTTTTTTATTTTCTAACAACTTGACTCACTTGTCGCTTCTGTTCTAAATGGGTCACACTGTGACACGGTGTCAGTAATTGGAAAACGGCTTTTGTTTCTAATCCGACCTCGCTACGCTGCAAATATTTATGTTAATCCTCGAGAGTGAACTATTTGCACACCAGTACGGGAAAACGTTGATGCCGTGCGTGTTTTAAAAATGTATGTTTGATATTTTCTCCAGCAAACTGGAACATTGTTTAAACTTTAAATATTTTGGTGCTAACTGTTGTTTTAGTAAATCTTTATTTAAAAAATTCTTATTGTTCTACACGTGCTTGAAATAATAACCAAATTTATGAAAGAAAAGAAAAGAAAAGAGAAATAAATAAAAGAAAAGAACAGAACAGAAAAGTAAGAAAATCATTTTTTCCCACCATGGAGTAATACGTAAATTAACAATGATGTGTACAGTATTAATAATTATTATATAATTCATTTTTAATTAACTCTTTTATCAATAACTTATTTATTTAATTAATTGTGTACAATCGATTAAACATATAATTATAGTATATGGCCACCATCGCTCATTGAAATCCGTTATACCAGTTCCATTACTTAAATGGAGTGGACATTCGTATATACTCGTACTACTCGTATACTCTCAGTAGAACAGAAATTTGGATGATGGCTTAAATATCTGTCCTGTGTTTGAGTGTGTCCTTGTCTTTCTGTATTATCCATGGTACGATTCAAGGAATCCTAGTATAGAGCTATGAGTGTTATTAATTTATTAATCGAAATAATTTTACCTGACTGACAATGGCATAAATTCAATCTCATAAATTCTCTTAAGTATATCGAACAATCCACAACTTCAGGCTTCGAACCGACCGAATTATGTTGCCGTTCCTTCTGAGCGGTGAAAAAACCAATTTAAACTTATGACGCTGTTTACCAAAACTTCCTTTTTTCGCAGATATCACTCCGCCGAATATAATTAACTGCTACAAAATTCACCGATTCGTTTTACCGCCACAAGTAAAAACGATGAGCGACAAAGTGTATACTTTATAAATGCTTATAAACTTAACTTAAACTATAAGTCATAAAAAAGTTTTTATTCAGTACTTATTGACGGCTTAATCGACTTCGAAAAAGCAGCTTATTATTTATTTATTCAAACTTTATTGACGACATTACAACAACTTGTGGTACAAATGCCGAGCTTAATGTTGAATGAATTCTCTACCAACTAACTATAAGGTTAATTAGATAAACATGATAGGCGATTTATTATGTTATATATAAAAAAATAACTTGCACATCAGTTTTATGTAATATTAACGTCATTGTTGGCTATCTAATATAATTATAGGGTCATGATTTATTATTCAAGAATTTTACGTAAGACTGACCCAATCTTTTTTATTGATTCATATTGGCATGGCCAAGGATCGTCGAATTTGGTGTTGCAGAAACTTTCGGCCGACAGACTCGTATTCTTCATCGAGGTGCCTAATTCGCGCAGATTATATTGATAGATGTAGCTCCTTACAACACATTTTAAATTTAATTTATAACTCGTTACTCGACTTTGATAAGACATATGTCAAATACGAGTAAAATTTAATCGTTTCAGCAAAGTGAACGTTTCAATTCAGTCAATTGCCGAGGATTGGCTTTATGATGGTTTAAAAACATTTTCAGTTAATCCATAAGTCGATATAACAGATTTACTAACGGATTCGGTAGACCTTGTTCTGCAAAATATACTCCTTCAACCCATTAATGGCTCACTACTTTAAAATAATTATATTCGCTTGTAAAGAAAATATCGTGAGATTCGTTATTAATATTTTTAAATACATTTTCACACCCTGCTTAAACTAAAACATGAGAAGAATGTTGATATTGAGATATGTAATTATTTCCATACTTTTTCTTATTTTATAATAGTGTAATATTATATTATTGGTAGTAAATTATAATATTATTGGTAGTAAATTTTATACAATAGTTCTTTGAACCTAATCTATCTATAGTAATATTTTCATATCACGTTTAGCAATGAGAATGGACATTATAGTATAGATATTAAATAACACCTTAAAAAATTATCAGAATCCTATAAAGCAAAAACTTGAATAGAATTTGATTCATTGGCATTAAACTGTCAAAGTATTGTTAAAAGAAATAACGTTTTATTAGGGGAGAGGAAAAACGTGCTCAAAATGGACTAATCTGTACATTACTTGAATTGCGTCCGCGATTCTTAACAACTTAATATCCTCAGTGGCTCCGAGGGCGCTCCCTACTGCAGTTTGTCACTTAAAATAGGGGAGAAAATGGATGTATAACAAAGTCTTTAAAAGTTTAATTCATAAATATCTCCACATATTTTATTATAAGCAACTGACAGGAAGTACGTACAAAACATAAAATGTACAAAATCCATGATTATTATTACCGACAAATTAATACAGTGTAGACAATATATTATGTTAATTATGCTTGAATAATATATTATGTCAATTATACTTAATCGTTAGATTAAATAAATAAAAATGTATTAAAAAATATATAAGCACAATCGTAATATTTGTCTTTGTTTGATTAGCTTCCAGATTATCTTTCAGATTTAATGACGCTTGCAACTATCGTTCACTTTCTTTCACATTTATTCTTCACCTCTCCTTTTTCAAGAGCTGCAAGATACTGTATGGTTTATTTCTGGTACTCTTACGCTTTATATCTCACTAATAAGCAACTACGTAAAAAACCGTATGTATCGTAAAAGATTATTTAAAAAATACCGTGGTATTTCAAATCAAAAACCCTATGTAAGTATATAAAGCCACAGAAGTAAATAAATAAAATAA
>DWJN01003248.1:0-13885 GCA_018248895.1 Carystus phorcus | reverse complement strand
GATACATTACAATACTATAAATTGGTTAAAAGATAAAAAAACTGCATGTTGCTTAGACTTTTTTGATGTGTGTATTTTGCTGATAACTAAGAGTAAAAAAATAGTTACTTAATTATTACAATTAATCAGCGGGATTTCATTAAATTCTTAAACTGTTACATTTGTTTTTAGCTTTTCTTTTAGTTATATATAATTGAAATATTTTTTAATCTATCCAGTACTTTAATTGATTATTATGCTCCATATATGGAATTCAATACAAATAATTCATTTAGCGATTCAACTGGGTATTTGTTGGGATCTACCGTAATCTCTTTGTTTGTGTTGTGTAATCCAATACACTCCCAACAAATTGATGTTTGATTTGTTTTGTAAAAATAGACATTATTTTATTAAACTTCTCTGATGATTCAACGGTGCCACGGGTTATTATCCTATTGCCTATAGCCTATATGCCTTTAGGGTTCTTTTCAGGTTGGCGGTCTTCTTGGGTTCCAGTGGGATATTGTTATTAACGAACGTGTGAATGTATCTCGTATATATCCCTAGCTGACATAATCTTTTTCTTTTAATTTGTACAAAACCTTTTGCCTTACTCTCATAAATGCATCCAATGGTTGGGTTCTTCCAAGTAACAGGAATAGCTGTATGGTTTGCAATATAATTTGTTACTAATCCCTGAATTATTCTACCTTAAAATCGAATGAGTAAGCGATTCTTAGAATAAAGAGTATCAATATAAAGGTATATTTTTTCGTTCGGCGTGGAATTGAAAATATAACTTTTCTTCCCTAAGATTCATTCTCCTATTTAAGCAAGGATTCTACATTTTTATTTTATATGTCTGTATTAATTGAATATGTCTCAAGACACGCGCAATCTAAGGAATTCATGTCTACGAGCGTTTACCTTCCACAGGTGCAAAAAAATATTCATGAGCTACTACATATGTGAGCGTTCTTCACGCTTCAATTAGACATACTATTCCCCACAAATAGTCATCATTATATTTATGTTTTAATTTTCTTAGATGTGAAAATAGAGTTATGCGCTTCTGAAAATGTATAGGGATTATTTTAATCATTATTAACCTGTGAGAAAGTGCTGAAAGATAATAAATTGTTATTATTACTCTCAGCCCGAAAGAAATTGTAGAGTTAATGAACTAAAATTAAGTTTTCGGGAACTCGTTTTAATCTTTTTGAAAGTTTCCTGCCAACTTTAAAACCAACAGTTTCAAATGGAATTCAGTTTCATGGAAATAGTCTTGAGCATTTTTAAAATTCCTGTGAATTTCTGAAGCATAGCCAAACTCGATGTAATATTCAGTTGGTGCCGCTACGGCAATTAATGAAAGGTTAACTGGAAAATTCAGTACTTAGTACAATCTCGACACGTTTTATTCATGGTAAGAGTCTTTTGGCTTAAATTTGTAAGGTACTCGGTAACTTTATAAGTGTCATTGAGAAAGTTAAGTCATTGATCATACTTACGCCGCGCTAGCTTTTGATTATCTTTTAGGATATTAATTAGATGAAGCTTAATTTATGTAAACAGAGATTCTACATCAGCTGGTAGCTGGTTTAAAATATTGATATATCGAGTGAAACTAGCGTTAATAAATGATTAATAATGTAAACGATCGTCCGTTAGTGAAGATCAAATTTCTAGCTCCATGTTCATTATCATTATTGATCATATTTTCGCTACTCGTTAACAGCTTAGCGTTAATGAATTAGTCCATATTTTGTAAATGAGAGCCCTAACAGCTACATATTATCTTAGTTTATTGAAGCACAGAAATGAAAGTGCGATACAATATTTTTTTTTATAAATACACAGTAAGTGATAGTCGGGTCAATCAATTTACACTGGAGCAGCTAATCAAATTACACACCGGGATTCCTCCATTATATTTACTATAAATATAGTTTAAAGTACCAACCATACGCATTAAAACTAATATTTTATTTGCATATTATAATATTTTTTTTTATAAAACTCTCAAAACGATATCAACAAAGTTTAACTTTTGATAACAAGACTGAATAACAAAGTAAATTGTAAGAGTATCGCAAACCTTAAAGAGAGTAAAGTTATAGGTAGTTGTCAAGCGGAACTAGCAAGCGAGTCTCGACAGCTCGTTATAGACGAATAGTTTGTGAAGATCGCTGCTTTTGGGATTATTAAGAGAATTTACCGCGGCTTTGAGTCTTCACAATTAAGCGTTTATACAGTATTAAATAAAGTTTGTGTAAAATCTGGTAATAAAATTTTACAGAAAATGTAATACAATAATGGAATTTATATTTGTATCTTTAAAAATGGTGTCAACCTTGCGAGTCAACAACGAGGAAGGCTGCTGTCCAAAACTGCACTGCAATACCTAATTACATTATATTTAGTTCACCAATAAGTTTCAACGAGAAATTAGTTAAGTTAACATAAAAATAGACTAAATAACCTTAAATGTTCTGTAATCTCAATGGATGTACGATTTCAGTTAGATATTTAGTATACGTTTATTTCTTAATAACCGAATGACATATTCGGCAAACGTAGCAACTACAAATTCAACATGGTAAGTCGAGTAGAAACTCTAGAGTAAATTGTAAAGGACTTGCTCAAATCATGGAAGATAGGAGAGTGGTCAAAGTTGCCGGAACAAATCTCTCGTTGGATCGTTTATTACTTTGGAACTGTTTGTCGGAGTCGGAGCTCTTAGCTCGACTGTGTAAATTTATCGCTCGTTTGCACGTACGCCCAGTGACTTTTTAGTCAATCCCGAATCCAAGTTGGATTAGGTGAAACGGTAAACTTTTTACTATGTCATTCCTTTTCTACATAATAGAGGTAAGGAGATTTATGTTTGTATGAGGCTTCATCCAGTCTTGGATACACAGCTAATACTTGTTTAGTAACCTTGCTGATGAACATACGAGACAATAGTGGTCTCTTTTGAAGATTGCTGGTCTGTAAGCTCCGGTCTTTATCGATAGTTAACAACCGATCTTCTTCTAAAAATATATGGAAAGTTATATTTAATTAAGGTTACGTATCTAGTAATTTACTAAGCTGATTGACCTGGTTCGTTTTTGGCCGGCAATACTTTAGTACAATAACTACTTGTAGCTTAGGGATCTCTTCCGCTAGATTAATTGATTGAGAGGCAGCTGCTTACTAGAATGTTCTGAATGTATACTTTAATGTATACATCCATTTGTACTTGGATAGCCTGATTTAGCTGTCGCAGTGGTAGTGCTGTCAGTGAATACATTCGCGGAAATAATGAACTTACAAGAAAGACATAAGTATTCTATAGTAAATTTGTAAGTACATCCGACGAAATTTATTTTGATTCTCATACAAAAGTTTGCCTAATCTTTTATCTATTAAGTTCCTAATCATAAAAAATCGTTTCTTAGTTCTCCTCTTCAAGGAAAATCTATGCAAAGTTCCATATTTCCAGACCCACTGGTTCAGGCTGCATTGTCTCTCATTAAGGCACAGTTATCGTTTTATTAAGTAGATCTCGACACGCAATTTCCGTCATATTGCCCGTTAGCTAGTTGGCGGTCTATCGCTGTAAAAAATATAGAGTACAAAATATAAGAGACCATAAGCTTGTTTGTCAGTTGAAAATCGCTTGCCGATATCGCTATTTTCCACCAATGGCCGAGTAAATTTATCGTCGCTTTCGTTCGACGAAGTCAATTTAGTACCGAGAATTTATTGAGGATAACCTAAGCCTTTACAAATAATCGTTGTAATATTATAATCAAATGTTTGTTATGTTTATGATATATTACAACTAACATTATTTATAACGGATATAATTATTATGCAATGCTATAGAAATTATATGGGTAGGATAGCCTGGTTGTATTGCATACATACTCATATTATTAAGGATACCTACTCAAGATATTCAAGTGTATTATTCTTTTCGTTTCAACATAAAATATTTCTGTTACCAATCTAAATCAACGGCCTGATAAGGCACGTAATGATGAGTAATTACTTTCCACAAGGACATCATTAGAATCATTATTAACATTGCCGCCAATAAGGAAAAGCGTTACAGCTTCATGAGAAATTAAATGTTATTTAAAACTGAGTACCTATTATTGCATTATGTCATTCATCTAATCACTTACTTCGGATTCTGAGGAATTTCTCGGTATCCGATTAGTAGAGGGAATATCTCTAGCCGGTTCATAATAAACGCAACAAATCTCTTAGAAACCCCTTGCTGAATATTTTATGAGCCGCTTCACACGGGCTATTTTAAATTGATTCGAATCAAGTCGGGTTCATTGCTTTACTTTATTAGGGTATCCGAAACTTTATGAACTTATAAAGACCAGATTTGATCGTGTCATGTGGATTCACGGTCAGTACGAAAATAAGTGGCGGTTTGATACTCCAAACAGGTAAACAGTTACTGTCACTAATGATATACTTGTATGTTTCTGTCTGTACATCTGGGTAGTGGTTATAATTCGACCGACATGTTCAATAAATTTAATAATAAAACCTGTTATCCTTATGAGATCATACGTGTCTAAATACTTGTACATATGTTACATTATATTTAATTTCTTAAGCATAAATTGCAGTAAACCTTTATGATAAATCTAAGCGATTATATGGAAATAGAAATCTGATTCTTTATACATTTAGGTATTACATATTCAATTCTTCTCCGAAGTCCAGAGTAATATAGGTATGGTCAACCTATGTCTGGTTCAGATTTGACCAGCATTTTTACGACCCATACAATTCAAGACTAATATCTCCTTCGAAAATTTAATCGTCTTTATTACTAATGCCCTACCGGTCGATACGTAAATAAATAAACGCTTCTATATTTATATCCTCACTGGGAAATTTTATTTAAAGTTGTATTTTACGAACGCTTTGGAAGTCAAATTACTTCTTCTTTAACAAATCCCCACAGTGAGTGGTCTTGGAAGATTTAAAATTTCATATTTGTAAGGGTGGTTTTGAAGAGAGCTTGCCTTCCCTCAAAGAATCGCTACTGGTCGTTGTAGGATTTTAAATGCCTTTTTTCGAAACGATACTCCAAGCTTCCAAATAAAACTACTGAACAATGTTAATAATCACATGGCATCAAATTGACAATTCTGACGCAAATCGTCACTTCGTTTAAACGTGTTCGTTTACCAACTAATCTACTAAGCTTAGCGTAAATTGCCTGTTTTTATAATAATAGCTGCCTACCTAAACCCGTAGGTGGCGTGGCCGCTTCACTTTGCTTACTTGGTTACCGAAGCGACACATATCACAGCACAAATATAGCAATTATACCGAAGTCTGCCCAAACCGCTAAATATTTCTCATTCTCTCGTGAAAGTCGAAATACTCTTCTGAATAAAATAATACTTTGTGTGAAAATTTTAAAATAAATCCCCTTTTCAAATATTGCGGTCAGAAATATACTTAAGTAAGTTTAAGATTAAAATAACGCTTTCAGGCACATAGTCATTATTTATCAAGTACTAGTTTGTAGTGATAACATATAAACCCGAACACTCTCACATTCTGCTCCAGAATTTCCTATGTTAACCCGTTCCTAACCTAACCGCTAGCGTCCATATAAAATACAATCTAAACAATATACTTTTCAAAGAAACAAATCTGTAAATGTCTATTCCCATCCTTAATCACAACCGAGAATCTTCATTCGAAAGACGGACCACCTACGCTATAGTCTTGTTATTATTTATTTCAATTTGGCAGTACAACATTTGTTCGAATCAAGCATTACAGATTTAATCTGACTTCCAGTAGATTATCCCTAGCGTCCACGTCCATTGGTGTAAACTCGTCGTTCACAAATCTCTCGCAGCCTCGTTTGTCACTTTGGGACCGGCTTCGATACTGGCGTCGTTGGTCGAGCTAATTTATCGCTACTTTATACGAGCAACTAGTTACTTCAACTCAATTAATGAGCAGCGCTTACTATGACCTGTTATCGTAATATATTACTCTTAAGTGGGTATAAAAGAATCTATACCAATAATATAAAGCTAAAGAGTTTGATTGTTTGAACACACTAATCTCAAGAACTACTGCTTCAAATTGAAAAAATCTTTTTGTGTTGCATAGTACAGTTACTGAGGAAGGCTATAGGCTATATAACATAACGCTACGACCAATATGAGCTGAGCATTGTTGAGCATTGTTACAAAAACGGGACAAATGTTCCAAGGTGATACGAAGTTTGCCAGTTCTACTAGTGAGAATATAAAACAAGAAAGGTGTATAAGAAAACATTACCTAACTTAATCGTTTTTATTTGTGTTCTAATAAAATTGTATCTGATTTTTTTTAATGTAAACAGCTGACAAATAGCAGAACGAGCCAGTCGATGATAAGTGGACATCGGCAACACCAAAGGCATTACTGAAGAAATAAAAGAGAAGAAAGATAGAAAGTACTGGCACTCAAGCTTCCAAAAGGCGTCGAATCATTTTCCGTCTAACTTAAGTAAGAGTGTGATCACGTGAATCCCTACCTCCAAGCAGGCCGGCTTCTGTCGCCCCCTACGATACTTTGGTCTGCTGGCATGGGATTCGGGTCTGTATCCTATAGGCCACCGCAATACGGCCAAAAACGTTGGCTTAAACTAGTAACCACGTCCCATTAGGTGGCTTGTCTGATCTGCTTGTTACATACAAAAATGATTTGATGAGATATGCTCGATATTGACATAGTTTTTGCTGCGTACGTAAATCTTAAGCCAAGTTATGTTCTTATAGGCCCATCTAAAATCTTTTTGTTTAACATCCAGAACTGTTAATTAGCCAAGCACACAAGGTAAAATGTAATCCTCTGTTTATGTTCGTATATATTGCTTAGTATATAATTAGCCGAAAGTGTTCGCTACTAGAGACGAAATAACGAGAACGAGCAACTCTTTCCGCATGTAGCTTGTACGACAAATAGTTGTGCAAATAAGCTGCATTGACCGCAGAGGCGGGTCATTGTTAAATACCTATTTACAAGTGGAAAACACGTCTGTGAAAGCTTTTATTTGATATTCAGTGGGTATTTCCAAACAAAATAATTGTTCTTCGATTTACATTTATTTATTTTAACATAAAACAATTATTCTCTCTTGTTGATCTGACATTCTTAAAAACTATACTAAGAAATTTGTCACAGATTCAAGATGCTTAGTGCGAAAGTCATTTATAAATTGCATTTGCACCGACCGGTAACCGGTAAGTGAGTGAGTAAATAGTGCAGCCGAGAGCCGGTGCGGCCGCGGGTGACGTATTGCTTGAGCATTATCAAAGTAGTATATAATGGCCAATGGATTTAATCTATTAGAAATTTAAAAATCTTAAAGCCTACTCTTCCACGTTGCTCCAGTGGATTAATCAACAACTTATGGACAACTGCCTTAATAACCCAGTACTGAGCACGGGTCTCTCTTCATCACTGAGGAGGTCTAGAGCATACCACGTTGTTCCAGTGCGGACTGATAGAATTGTTAGTGACCAACTCAATTGTAGAAAGTTTTTTTAAGCCACCCGAGTCACTAGACGAGTCAGCAATCACTAATCCATCAATATCATCTCTTGATTCGACGTCGACTATTGCCCCACGCGCTTAATGTAAATGTTACGAACACTTACTGTGCAATGCTTAAATAACACAAGTATTTAATGACAAGTAATAAACACAGTATTTTCTAAAATGCACACAAAGTGCTCCAGAAGTTGCATTTAATAACACTTTGTTGACATATTTTCTGTAATATACATTACTGCGCACACTATTATAAACGGTACAATATTTAAAAATTCAAACCCATATTTCAAACCTTCTTAACCGCTGAACAAATAAACCGCAGAGCTAAAGCGAACTTATATTTCATTGTAGTGCCTCTACGCGGCGACTGTCTCCCGAGCCCCAATTAAAACTCTGTACTCCGGTACGAATTTCAGGTAAGAGAGTCTTAAAAGTTACAATTTCACTGCAATGTTTGTCGCTTCTGACAAATAAAGTTCGTGAAATACTTGCTCGATGAGTATCAGAACTATTTTAGGAGGTATATTCTAGGATTTCCTCAACATTCAGAACATGCAATATAAATTTAATTAAAGTAAAAAGCCAATTACTTCAGTCTCATCTATTAAAACTTAGACCTTCTGCATAAAATCTGCTGAAGGGTTACGAAAATATCACTGAGTTTGTAGACCGCGCTAAGTACTTAAAGACAAGTGTATTCAAAATACTTTTAGAAGCGAAACTTTGTGTCATGGATATATCTCAAGTGGTAATGTCAAGTTAATTTGACGTTTAAAAATAGTCACAGACTAATTACACAAATATATAAAAGCATTAGAAATCCAATTTGTACTTAAATTTTGGAGTAAATCAGAATTTACATATTTTAGGTATTTTATGGCTTTGCCTTAAAAAATGTGCCAAAATACCAATTTGATAAAACAAATATTAAAAGTGCAAGTTCTTGGTTTAGACATTCTGATCCTGAGCATAATTCAATAATATATTTAGGAAGTACAGTTCTACCTGATTTGAGCCCAAGCCAGCCTCGTCTTCATAATGGCGTTCCCCACTGGTGCATACATAGTGCTGCTAAACAGCTATGGAGATGGTGAACTGTTGGTTATGTGTTGGTTATGTGTTATTTATGGTGGTAAGATTTTTGAGCAAATCAACTTGTTGACGAACAAAATCTCGCAAAACGATTCCTAAGAGTATTTGTTTCCCAAGATTGTTTTGAAGTACTGTTAATTGTATTAACTTGAGCTAATTTATGTCACATTGCAACACATCCTACATCTGTCCATTATACCTATACGTAAGTGCAGATTGGTATTAGCAGCCCTCGTCCCTTTAGGAGGTCAAATAAAACCTCCGCTTCCTTCTTGTCTGGCTCACTGATGATATTAATGAGTGAGAAACGGTATGAACTCTTACCACTAGAGTCTTGTCTGTTTTTTTATCTGTTTAATCCATTAAAAAATGTATGGTTCTTATGGCTCAGCTATTCTGGCGTTCACGTTTCCAGCCTCAATCAAAACTCTCAACTCCACTTAAAGACTTTGCACAAATGAAGAAAAGGAACAAACGAGACTACGTCGTGAAAATTTTAACTTGATATTAATTAACTGTCACAGCTCGAGGGGAATCGCCGGCGTGGGAACGTTCACAAATGACGAGATTTCTGTTTTTGCTCAACGATTAAGCTTAAATTAACTTTCAATTTCAGAAGTTATAAAATCATTTACTCCACTCTATTTGCCTGTACGACAGATTTCATAAACGTGGCGATGGAAAAGTTAAATTATTATAATGTTTAGCAAGGTGTTGTACGAGCGTAATTTGAATGTTTAATGGAAATGCAGATTGATACTTATTTAAATACAATGTTAAATTGTTTCACACGAGAAACAAAAATATGAAACCAGCTATTTAAAAGATAAATTTTATGGAGTGAATTACAACTATGCTAATAACAAAACTGTAACGGGGTCACATTTGTACATTGTATATTTTCGGGTAATTTTAACATAAGTATAGTATTGTTATCGACATAGAGGCTTTTTTGTTATTACTCTTTCTATTTCTGTTTGAAAAGATTAAAACTGATGTGTACTTTTTTAAATTGAGATTAGAATGAAACAAAATAGAGAAAGATTAAAATGATATTAGCAAGTTTATAATTTACATTACGGGTGTTTAGTTAAGACATCTTTCATCACAGGAAACGGATCTCTTCCCGAGAGATATAAATATCAGCTAGTGGGGTTTTATCAAATGCTTCGTAATTAATATTTTTGTAGTATTCGAGTTGATTTTGTGTTTGATGGGTAGAGCTTCGCCTAATGATAATGCATATTATTGCCATCAACCCATTAATGGCCCACTGCTGAAAACGGGTGTTTCCCTATCATTGAGGAGCTCAAGAGCATACTGCACCACGCTGCTTCAATGGAGATTGGTGGAGAGATCAATATTATTAAATAATTAATTTTATTAAGACTAACATATATAATACCTACCTATATTCTTTCCTAACCAGAAGAGTGAGATTGGTTGGTTTGTAATTCAAAAGCTAAACTGTACTTTCCTATGTCTTTATTATTCTATTAAATAGTATTTTAACTGCAAATCCAATTTAAAATTCAAAACAAATACATTGTGTGTCGTGGGTCCCATGGACAACGCACTAAGATAAGGACACATACCCACGCAAAGACCAAAAATTTTAACTCATACATCTTTCTATTCGCCAGGAATCGAACCCAAGAGCCTATTGTTCTGGCATGGTAACCATTACGTCATACGGGTCGTACTTTCCATTATATCTTTCGAATATTTGAAAATACATTACGTCGATTATACTCACGCATAGAATTTTAATGTATAAGCAAAACAATACAATAATATTCAATTTGTTCGTTAGTAACTTTGGCGTATAGGAACTCTCAACAGAACTACGCCACGTGGAGTTTGCATCACGTTTATCACTTGTTGATAGACACATGGCGAGACCACGCGCGGAGCGTTGGTCTAAAAATACTCCACGTCGGCCTTGTTGATACACAGTTAAGTTAGCGACGTATTTCAAGAATGGAGTTTTACTTTTTGTAAAATCAACAACTTCTAACTTGAACGTTTTATTACCTTTTGTTAAGTTTGGAAATGTTTCGCTGTACATATATATTTTAAACACTCGTTGTTACAATTCTCTTACAAATAACGTCTTAGTAATCGTACAGGAAATATCTTCTTTCGCCGTTTGTTATTCTCTTTATAAAGCACCTTTTCGAAACGGTAGATGCAAATTATTTGACGTTCATAACTAAGTATATTTATAAATACCAACATGAAATAAATGATTTGAGTTTGAATTTGTGCTGCTTATTTTGTTTAGACAGTAAAAGGAATACTGAAATTTTTGTTCGTAATATACATTATTATGATAAAGGTCGGATTTCATAATGTTTGAATATAGGCTTCCCATAAATAAGAAAAGATAAACAAGAAAATATGTTTCGAGACTAAAAGTTCAGATAGCCTTAATTGAGTGATTGTTCTTATTGAGTTCTGTTGGTCTAATTATAGCTTAATATAAAATTTATAGCAACTTCTAATTCCCGCTAGTCAGAACGACTTTGTCTTTTGTGTTGTTTATTAATTAATCAGCACTGATACCTATGTAGTAAAATAATTTATGAAACGACCAGACCAATGCTTTTTTCTCTTTGTTTTTTTACTAAATTGCTCAGAGCTATCACTGATTCACAACCAGAAACAGATTTTTCCTCCTCTTGCTTGTATTTGTGGAGGCTAAATGACCACCCTGCATCAGTTAGCTAATATTTTCTGATTACAAAATATAAACAAAAAATGGGAAAAAGCTAGCGAACCGTACCGTACATAGTTATTGTTGAAGAATAATGCCGTCGCTCACAATACCAGCTTATAGCCGGACGCTACGTTACTCCGATTTGTTCCTTTAAGTAACGGGATGGCTTCCGGAGATTGTCCGACATACATTATACAAGTACCTAAGTCGGATATCCCTATGATTTCAGTCCTTGGTTAGGGTTTTGTAGTATTCAGTTTTCAAGTAGAGTATTTTTTTCAAAATTGTGTACCAAATAGACACTTTGGGTAATAAGGTTAGTCACTTTATTTATTTATTTATTTCACATAAAAATATTTATAAAGAAACAGAAAGATTTTGAAAGAGTTTTACCGTAACACCTAGCGCCGACGTAACTCTTTCACATACAAAAGTTATATTTATACTTATGTACTACACAATTACCATAAACAAACAGTTACAAAACATTATTTTACTCATAGTATCTAACATGTACTCAAAATAATGTGGGTAAGTTAATGTTTAAATTATCTACAAAATATCGAATATTTTTTAATTCATTCGGAACAAAATGAATGAAGCTAAGTCAGTTGGGCCATTTAAACGTATGACACCATCAATTGTATTGTAGAAAGCTATAGAGAGCGTATCGGGAGTAGAAAGTGAAACTATGGGCGTGACTGACCCCAAGTTACGGTGTGAACTACCTTATGAAAGGTTGCTGTGTAGTGATTTTTGATCTAAATAATGACTTAGGTATTTGGTATTACCTTTTAGAAACTTGTAATATTGTTTTGTGACTTTAAAATACGGAGAAAAACATGTAGCGACTAATGCCTTTGTAAGTAATAAGAATATTATTATGGAATTGGGAACTAAAAAGCATAATAACAATCTTCTTAATAAAATTAGTAATACATAAATATAGTACAAAGACCCTACCGGAGTAAAAATAATACGAAAACTACCACAATTTAATGTGTTTAATAATGCAGTGTGTATGAAAAGAGATTAACAGGTACTAAGTATTTAGTGTATTTAACAATCGATAACATTAGGTTCGCCGGTAGTTACGAACTCCTTTCAATTTAACAACGGACCTGTTTCTTGTAATCTCCATTCCTAGAACTCAACAAAGGAGAATTTGAACTAAGTACTCTTTGAAAACAAAATTAAATAGTTTACAGCAAAGCGAAAAATAAAGTTTGTAGTCTAGAATGTACCTTTAAATAATCTTTTTACACTTATTACACTTATATTGAAACCGAAAAATATGTAAGATTTTAAGAAAACGAAATAAGTAAAAGTCCTTTAAGAGCAAAATTCAAAACGATTTAAAAAAAACGTGTTTTTTAATGTTATATGAATACAAATATTGATAATTTTGGTGTACATTAAGTTCTAGTAAATCGTTTAAAACTCTTTTCCAAAAAAATTTCAACGCCTTAAATATATACGAAAAACGTTCTACATAAAAATAATATAGACATACGTAGTAGATATTAAAATTTCTTTATGAAAGGAAGGGTGCCATGTTGTTCCCGCATCACTGAAGTATAAAATGTAATGGCGACTCTCAAGAAAAAAATTACTATAAAACTAAAGTAAACTGTGTAAGCAGCCGTAACAATATTCTTGTTTGCATTATTACAGTAAAACAAGGCCGACATCGTCGCTTACATCATCGCTGAAAGGCTGTCAAGTTCTGAGCCACTCTGAGAGCGAACAGTTTTGAAACAGGCTAATAAGTCTTTTACGCATATACATATTAAAACCGTAACATTTTATAAACAGGTCATATGAGAAAACATTGATTCACTATACGAATAAAAAATATGAAAGCATACGATTTACGTTATCAGGCACGTTTATTAATGATTGGCTTAAATAACCACGGAATACGATCACTAAAGTATCACTATCAAGCATTTGTTTTCGAGTGCAATGTGTAACAATTTATATTGTTTAAGCTTACCTCCTTGAACTGTTTGTTTTCATAACATTGACTGCGCATCTTCATTTTTTATAGCTGCCTTTGTAATGATATCCAAGCGGGACTCTTCACTTACCAATTGTCAGGTGGCTTATCTGTGCCTTTGTTGGATTTTAAATAAAAAATGTTTAGTTTCCAGGGCGCATTAATATGAAAAACTTCCTCATATTTGTTGCATTTCACAAAATATCTAATGTAGTTGAATATATATGATAAGCGCCTTGAACTAGGTTTAAGTTCTTAAGCATGTAATGTTTAAGTTGGGTTAAGTGAATAAACAAAAATTAAACTTTTTTTATTTATGTATTCGATGAATGAGCCGACGCATCATCTGATGGTTACCAATCACCAACTAGTTAGCGTCCAGAAAGCAATGGTTTGTAATATCGAACAAATTTTTTCACCCTAAATCAGATGTAGATCTTATACTAATATATAAAGCTGAAGAGTTTGTTTGTTTGATTGTTTGAACGGGCTAATCTCAGGAACTACTGGAC
>DWJN01003247.1:0-13892 GCA_018248895.1 Carystus phorcus | reverse complement strand
ATACTTTTGATATTGTCGTCACAAACTATTGACTTTGCCGTCACAATACTATACATATTGACGTCACAATACTAAAGATGTTGATTTTTTAGGTAATGCTTATAATACCCCTTATCTGAATGCTGACATGGTAACGGCAATTAACTTAAAATACAGTTAAATTAAATTTACATAAAATGTTGAATGCGCTTCAAAAGCATTGCATTCCATATTCAGTTGTGTTACATATTACTTCACCATTCAATAGTATTCGAGGAATAGTTACTATATTTGGTCAAATCAGCCCTGAGCTAAGTATTAATAAAGTGTAATTTTCCTATTAACTTTATAATACGACACGCTACATAACCAATCAACGTGGCGATAAATCCCCCACCCCTCGATTTCAAGTGAAACAAGAATCGGCACGTGACCGGAAATGAATTTTCCGGACGCACCAATATACTTTCAACAAACTAGAAGCAGAAAATTCAATTTACTTCATACAATATGTATTTCACATAAAATATATTGCTAGTATGCTTTTAGAATACAGTGAATTTATTTCTCAACAAATATTCGATAGTTTATATACATTGGATTGGGTTGCATAAAGTGAATTTGGTTTATGCGGATCAAATCGTATAGTTATATATTTAAGCGTTTTTAATAATGACAATATAATTATTAAGACACTAATGTGTCTGGCATCCGAAGAAGCTTATAATATAAAGAATGATTTTTTTTTATGAAAAAATTGTTTATTTATTAAACTATACTCATCTATTTTTTTATTAATTTATACATTTGTCTTAGCTTTATTCGTAAACAAAACATTTGTGTCTCACGTACATAATTATATATGAATAAATAAACCTTACTCTAGGATTCCCTGTGTCGTGTATACCTTGAACACACACACACCTAGACCGACAACACATATTAAAACTAAACATTTAATTTTCTGTCTCATTCAGCATCAAACCCAGAACCCTTCGAACGGCGGTCCGACAAGAGGACTCTATCACCATATTCTTTATTCACGTATTAAAAGACACATTAAATTACATTTTTTAACGCCACACACTTATAGCCCCACACTAGGATATCACGTGTCGTGGGTGTCATGGAGAACACAGAAAAACAACTACACTTAAATTTAAACTATAAACACCCAAACTACAAACTTTAAACTACAGGGATATTTAAACTCATCACTTAAATTTCGGTCTCGCTGGGAATCGAACCCAAGACCGTTCGAACGGCGATCCAGCGTGCTGACCATTATGCAACGCGGGTCGTCAAATTTTTTATAATTTCATTACATTCACATTTCACGCTCAATAATTGCTAATAGTGTTAAACTTACCACATCAATCCAAGTTACATAATTGCGCTGATAAAATACGAGATGACCCAAATTAAAGCCGTTTTAATTCTCCAGTAATAACATTTACTCGCACTTATAAAGTAACCTCATCAGGCCACCATATTTTACCGTTAAGGGTAGCATCATATCGGTTTCCTTACCTTTTTATCTCGATCGATAACTGCTTTCTCCCGCTTTAGAAATGAAGAAGAAGCTTCGAGTTGTTGTGACTTTATTTATATATTTGAATTATTTTTATATATTATTATCTAGCACTCATAGGTATATACTTGTAATAATCGTTAGATCTCCATGTACTGTAATTGAAGTACAGAATTTCCAAAATACATTGCGACATGTTTTTCTTGGTTGAAACTAATTTTACATTTATTGATAAAGTTAGCAGTGAATTTTATTTGTTCATAGACGTTTGAATGTTCTATAAAATATTTATTTATAATTCTTCTTTTAGAGATAACTAACTAGAGGTAACTTTTTCATATTTTTCTGTTTCAGTGGATATCGATTCGTGAAATACAAGTTCTAGTATGTAAAACTAAATAAAATTTGTACAAATCCTCCATTAGTTTGTATAAATTACTATTCTTCAAAATATGTTATTATTGCTTTCATATGTGTACATACACAACAATAATCGTGATTTAATAATGTTTTAATATTTGCAATGGATTAAGAATAAATATAGAAAATAATAATAATATACAGGATTAATATTATCTTATCAAAAACTACTTCCGATCGTTTACTTAAAAACTAAGGGTTAAATTTTGTTTTTATAATATTTTAAGCTCAATTATTTGTAAAATAAATATTCTTAGCGTAACTCACATTCAGTTGAAGTAAAGTTGCGCGACAGTCATCAACAATAGCCTCCCTCTCCCTCAAAAGAATTTCACTCCAATAGTAAGGGACGCACATTTATTATAACGTTATCGTAATGAAATATCATTTCCTCGCGAAGTATATGGGTAATAAAGTTATGGCTGAACTTTCCCGTGCAATTAAAATTTCAGCTCCATATTACAAGAAAAATGTAGCGAAACTTAGCGATCGTTTATTTTTGATATTATTGTAGTTTTAAAATCTTGAGAACAGTTCAATACTAGTTGTGTCGTTGATTTATGTCAAAAAACAAAAGTTATTTAAGTCAAAAATTTTCAATATATTACCGTGCAGTTTGGCTACAGATTTAACGATGACCGAACATACTAATTAACTTTTTGTATATATACCAAATCACTGCAAAACAAATTCGAAGTCAATAGTTATGATTGCCGACCGCTATCTTGACAGCGCTTTGGAGGCAGCTGTTAAACAACTGTCGTATCGGCTATATGAGATACTAGCAGACTTGACGAACTTGTCCAGAACGTGTCCAGCATTCAAGTCCTTCATATTCTATATTATAAATCGCCATTCTCCCCGTCCTTCGGTCGTCTTCAGAGCGGATGTAATAGAGAGACCAGTAAGTGTGGTCACTTAGTCATTCCAGCTGCTAGGTGATTGGCCGCGGGGTCGTTTCCCTTCGACTTTACCTACCACCATCAAATTGTAGAGATTATCTGATCGACGGCGGGCAATGTGACCAAAGTATCCCAGTATTCGTTGGTAACACATCGTTGCGAGTCTAGTCTTAATTCTTAGTAGATCGAGTATAGATTTATTCGTCCTCTTGGCAGTTCATGGTATTCGAAACATTCTCCAAAACCACATCACGAAAGCATCTATTTTCTTCTTCTTCTTCATCCGGTCCTTAGCCCTAATCGTTCAGGATTCCCATGCATATAGAAAAATAGAGTGAGATTGAGAGACAATATTAGTATGTATATGGAGTTTATATTAATGTTAAATAACAATATAATCTTTCTATTTAAAACGTATAATTTATACCGAAGCGAAACGAGAGATGGTTGTTAATAAAATAGTATTTACTTAAAGTGGTTATGAAGATAAAAAGTTCAGGAAATAATACTGTCAATTAAAAAGAGTTCATGTCAATTATTTCGACTCGATTAACAATTCGATCTTGTCAGTGAGCCCCAAGCTTTAGTGCCGTAGAAATCGTCAGGACAATCAGCGATTCGCTTGCTAACCGAGTTGCGCTAACGAACGGCTTAATTATCACAACCGATTGTTGACCGACCTTTTTGAGACTTGTGCCACTTTTATACCAGAAATGAGGGCATGTTTTTAAACAGCCACACTTTTTTACCAAGAATTTACTTTATAAATATGTATGCAATTACCTTTAATATAGCATAATTTAAGTCGAAAACAATATTATTTTATTAATTGTGGTTGTAAAAAATCATAAAAAATACCGTGATGTTATGCTATTAAATACATCTATCAGTAAGCACTACAACGATAATATGAGATCCAAAACTTAATCCATTCCCAATAAATCTATACCTACGTGTCGTGGGTGTAAAATTAAAATATTTACTTCAAAATCTTATGGGTATATTCTAGACTAATTATTTTTAATGTAAAGGACGGCGAATCATGAGAGACAAGAGAGTCATGTGATAGTAAGTGGTCGCCGTGACCACAATTCTGTCACCTTTTACAACACCTTGTATATCAGCATGGGATTGAAATCTGTTTTCTGGATCGTTCGGTCTAGAAAACAATAAAGATACTTTCACAAGTATGTACATGAGAAAGGTTTAAACACTCTGTAGAATTGGACTTATTAACAAATACCAACAATAGTACCAAATTAAAAATATAAAACAAACAAACACAATTTAGATTAAACAGAGCAGAAAGCACTACGTTAGTTAATAGGTATAAAAAAATTCAATTCTCTGACATCGGCTTTGTTATTTCTTTATAAGAAGGGCCAATTACTGCGATTCATTCAAGGCTCCTTGGTATTGATTTGATGAATAATTTTCCAATAGAGTAACCGGTCTTCACCGCATCCCAGAGCACGGCGTATTCTCAGCACGAATGTCGTAAAATCAGCATTTATGAAATCTTACCTGCCGGCTTGTTATTTTTTATATTCTTCATGGAATTTCACACCTCGGATGAAGATTTCTCTACTCTGAAATATTATGAATTAAGGAGAGTATTCAAAAACTTAAATAAAATAGTATTCTTAACTTTTTGTATTAATAATTGATAAACAAAGAGATTTCAGAATTGTATTACAGTCACAGTGTTGGAGAGTCATAAATAATTCGGATCTCGCGTTTATTTTTGGCCGGCAACGCATTGGTGATGCCTTTGCTGGATTTCAGTAGCCATTGAGGCGACAATCATCGGTTACATCCTTTTGTTGACTATTTTAAAAAGGTGGTATTGATCTGATGACCTCATCGAATTAAAAATAGGTCTCATATTTTTCCGTCATACTCGTTAATACGAGTACCTACTTATTATTTATAAAATTATAAAAAAAATCACACATTCCTATTAATTAGTAATCCAAATGACACGACTGAAATTTCTCAATTAATTTAGGTACTTTAACGTAATTCAATTAGTTATATTATATTATTTTAGTTATTGTAATTTCCCTTTACTTTTCAGACACTAAAGTATTATGATCACATAAAAGAAGTAAAAAACATGCAGACTTAGATAATTTTTACTTTTACACAAAAATAGATGACTTCAGTTATACATACTCTAAAATTATGCTTCTTCAAGGTATTCTGGAAGCCAAAAAGATTAGGTAAATGTAACTAATATGCTTACAATTTCCACATTTAATGCATTAAAAAACATAAATGTTTATTTATTTATAGATCTCAAAATAGTGATTTAGCTACTTCGAGTACCTACTGACATATAATATTCAAGTAAAAATTGTAAACAAAGTGAAGTTTTACATCCAATCCTAAAAATTATGTACATTTATCGTATGTGAATGTTTATGTATGTTATGTACTAACAATCTGCAACAATAATACATATATTTTAAATTGAACTTAAATTAACGGTTTCACAGAATCACAAGATATATCTAATATTGTTTCATGAGTAAGTACATAAAGATTATAGTGAAATGTCAGCTGCACCTACACCCATAAAAACTTTTTCTATAATACAGAACCCTTGGAGGGAGTTCTATGCTAGCTTGCCATTTTATTACCATCCCGCTATAAAACAAACCCACCCACAGAAGTGAAGATTTGGAAAAATTAATAAAAACTCGTGGCTCCAACGACCGGCACCTATTGAGCCATTTTTTCGGTGACAAAAGCATTAAGGCATCTCGCGGGAAATTAATGGTTTTTCCCATTAAGGTTAAGTGCTATTTTAGCTTATGTGACTTGACAAAAAGTTAAAAACTTCCGTCGTCCAACGTTTTTATTGTCTCGACCAAGCCATGGTATTCGCCCTTCGCATTTTCAAAGCATATTTTGAAACTTTGTTAGTTTAGACAAAATGGTTTTAAAATTACTTAGATTAATCCAGTCAGGATCAGTTTCATCATAAAGTATAATGATGATGATATTCGAAATTTTATGAATTTAGTATTCAATATATATTTTTTAAACAAATAGCCGCCAACCGAGTAGACGAGTCATATAGTAAGTTCCCACCGTCTCTTGGACATCGGCAATACCAAACACAGCACCGATGCGTTTGACGGACATGAAGAAAGAATGACAAGAGAAAGAAGAGAAAAGAAAGAAAAAATCACTTTCATGCCTCATAGAAACAAACGAATCATTTACCAGCTGACCAAAAGAGTTGTAGCGGAGAAAAAAGTATCATGTTAAAATATACCATTCATACCAATAATAGCATATCATTAACTTGTCCCTGTAACTTAGGGTCAAGTCCAGGGGTCTATTAATATTATTAGATCGGGTTCTAAGCTGCAGATTTGGCGTAAATTTGTCTTATTACCTATGCAGTATAATTATATAAAATAGCTATTTAACAACATAGTATGACCGTCGTACCTATAACTTTGCTTTAAAAAAATATACATTCAATTAGAAAACAAATCCTTGTACGTATTGAATCTAAGTTTATAAGTGTCAGCGTCACCGTTAACAAGCGCTGCTTTATATCGAAGTTGAAAACAAGAAACAACATTTTGGAACTTGAGCAACATTAAAACATGTCATCACACGTCTAGCAAATTGGCTCAAAGTGTAACAAGTACAACTTTTAATTACCAAACTTGAGCTCGGGGACACTCGAGCAACACCAGCAAAGTATTGCTGTTAAAAAAACCCAAGTTTCCCCAACGTTCGCTTTTTATTAAGATAATAAAACCGTTCCAACTGCAGCAGACGCGAAAGTTTTTGAAGTCTTGCGGCAGTATTTTATGTACGCTTCAGCCATAGATAATATACTTCGATAGAGTGGTGTTATAGGTAAAAATCTACCGGGCCAAGCTTGAATAATTGTTACAGGGTAACTTGCCAATTTATTTATAAATGTAGGCCTTTGTAATCCACGGGTAACAGGAAGCCGTATCAGTAGTCGATTACGGAATAGGATTGTAATCGTATTATCATTTGTTATCGACATCACATCGACAACTTAGTAGTCTAGTAGTTTGTGGCTATGTGGGTCTTATATTACTGTTAGTTACTAAGTAATTATCCAATTTTATACCCTATTTCTTAACATCGTCTTCATTTTTAACCGACTTCAAAGAAAGGAAAATGGTCTCAGTTCAACTGTTTTTATATGTTTTACTTAATAACTTTTTACTAAGTGTACGAATGATTCTTTTTCTGATCGAAAACTAGTACTTGTAATGTGATCCCATTTAACATCCATCGACATCTACGAATACTATTTGAGTTCTCTGTAATAATACGCATTTACTTGAGGTGTATGACTTCAGAATTAGAATATATGTATATTATGGTGCACTTAATTGAAGTAAGATTTGTTCTTTAGTCTATTGACGAAGCGATTATTTCAACACAACGTTCATAAATTACTATGACGTTTTCAAATACTGTAGGATATAAGATAGGTAAAGTAAATGTCACAACGAATATCCATCTCGAATAGCTTTTAAATAAGAAGTAGATAACAAAACAAGTCTGTTACAGTATATGGTCTGTGGCGTCAACATAATTTCAATTAGGTTTTTCTTTTGGAAAAATCTGAGGAGCGTTGGAAGTTTTCGTAAAGTTCGCGCCTCTCGTTACGGATCCAAATTGCTATTTTTGTTCAGTTCCTACCAACGCCTTACTTAATCTGTACTGTTAGGTGTATACAATAAGAATTGGGTTCATGAATTAACGTGTCAGCAATTACTACAAACTGCTCTCTTATTTAAGTATAATTGTTTTTATTGATTATATTTGATATTGCTTAAATATTGAGGTAGTTATTCTTGGAGCATTATGTTACATGATGTTTAAAGTGTTTAAAAATCTATTCATGACTGCCTTGGCTGGTGCAATGATCAAATGAAAAAACTTAATATCAAATCCGTTTTTCGTCTTTCGTCGAAATGTCGAAATATCAGTTCCGCAATGAGATGTAAATCTATTGAAACCAGAATATGAAATCAGTATTCAAAAGAGTTACTCTCACGAATTCCTCCTGTCCGTCTGTACGTCCGTCAATCTGTCTATCACCAGTTTTACGTGCGCTGAAAACTGTCTCGTTGCTCAGAGCTAAAAATTCTTACTAGTTTTTGGGACCTGTATCCGAGTTATATGTACTTCATGCGTTAACGTTTTATCATTGAATTCTAATCTAACTCCAAGGCTATTTAACTATGTAGGTACGAGCATATTCTCGATATGAATAATATGCCTTGTATTGTTTATGTTTAATATAATAAATTATTTTTGTTTTTTGTTCCTAATAGTAAAAGCATCGAACGTATAATTCTATGCATCATCATAAAGTAAATACTAAGTATATCTTCAAATGATACAAAATCAAAGCCATTTAATTCATGGAGGTGTTTTAACTATAAAATTATACACGTCATTTTTTGATTTTGCCATCGTCCGAAGCGAAGGGTCGGAACATCGAGGAGAAGAAACGACGAAAGATTAAATAAAGCTTTGATCTAAAAATAAATTATTAAAATACATAATTTGAATACATGTTAGTAGCAAAGAATATTATGCGCAAATATAATAAACAAATTCCTAAAAACATCAGACACTACTCGTAAGTTTGTTTACCGAGATACCGTTATAGACACAGGCTCTACAAACCTCTGACCCTTGGTGCTATAAGACTACATTATAACCACATTAGCAAATCGTACAGTTACAGTTTATAAGATGATAGTGGGTTAAACGCTTCACGGAAGGGTTCAGCGTGACTAATACCGAACGTTCTCGCCGGCGTTGTTTCCTTTAAATACACGACTTTGACTAATAACGACTATCTGTGTGCGGTCAGCGCTTGCCGGGCGCTGTGGCATAGAATAAACTTCGCAGAAGATCACTATCGTAATAAGTAGATTAGTTTTTTACCTTCGAAAGTCTTGACTGTCAATACTATTAACTTTAATACAACCGCTAAAAACTTTTATTTCCTACATAAATACGCTTATGACAACTCAATTAAACTGTTAGTAACATTTTCATTTATACAATCAATCGTTGAAGAAACTATATTTAGTTGGTTTATAAATTGTTAGTTACTGCGAAAAATGTGGTTATTATGTTTTGAGTTTGATATTTAAGTAATTACATTAAAGTCGTCATAAATACAATCATCATTACACCATGTAATACGCACGTACGGCTTTTTAATATAAAATCTTAATTCTCATTACTTTTTTAGTTTTTTGTTTTTTTTTTTGCTAACAATTTCTATAATAGTTACTTTTGCTCAAACGCAGTCAAGAGGATCATTTGTGTGATCAATTTCAATAAATGATGCGAAAATTAAATCAATCATGGAGCGCCCATTATACAAATGTATGTACCTAATGACACACTATACGACGTCATAAAATCATGTAATAGCAAAGTTTGTCAGTCGACTTTCTAATTGTAAGTTGAACTTCTTTAAACAATACATTATCTATGACCCCAGTATCGTCCATCAAATGGCAGTCTTTAAGCGAGCATTGTTGTGTTTCGATCAATAAAAGCAGCGGCTGGAAAACCGAACACTATTTGTTCAACAACAAGGAGGAAACTGGAAAATTCGAAAATCGAATGAAAACTGTAATTATTTTGTAATGCCCATATGTATGTATAACAATACCCGTCCTGTTTACATGTGTTTTTAAATTGAACGTTTTGAATTGCAGGTAGGGGAATTGGTACGTAAAGTGAAACAGGTCTCGAAAATACTTTGAAGCTTGTTTGGCTGCAATAGCAAATACCACTAGGTGCCTTCAACGCAGTAATGACACCTTACAAAGCACGGTCTCTCCTCATTACTGAGGAGGCTTGCGAATTGTTGGAGGACTTAGTGACCAATCTAAGAAAGCCTCTGACATAACTTGACGACTGTTATCCACGATAACAGCCGGGATCGACGTCTTAACGTGCTCTCCGAAGAACGGAAACGCTGAAGAAATTTATGCCAGTAGCGAACATCCATCCAGGTATCGACCGCCCCCGCATTTGCTTAAACTTCATCGATTGCGTAGGGTCAACGCGAGCCGCCGAGCTATGAGCGCTTCATATACATAACAAGATTTTATTCTTAATTGTCAATGCATAAGCGATGTCTTATGTTATGATGTCCATGGGCGATGGTGACTCTGCTTGATTGTAAACAATTTACATATAAAGGCTCTGAATACATTTTTGTTTCATAGTACTATTTTATACAGTCTGATGACGGTTTCTACTTTTCTTCCGACATTTACGATGGATCACTGTTGTTTTATTGAGTACCCACTATACATTCTATACATTTGTGTTTAGATTTAGAATCGTTTACATCGATTCATCTCCTTATAGATTGTTGTGGTGTTACAATTAATTCAAGAACGGCCGAAAAAAGTGATGAAACGCGATGGCAAGTGGTTCCTGCCGATTGCAGACATATGTAGCACAAATGTTATGAGCCAGGAGAATACAGAAGAAAGAGAGGTAGAATTAATTTGATAACATATACGCCACGATAATCCGCTAGTATTTTTATAAATATATGTATTGTTGTGCCGACAACAGGCAGGAGTATCTAAGGGCATTCATCAATCATAATTTATTACCCCATTATTATCATGCCCCCGAATAATCGCTCATATCCGAAACACCTAGCTAAGGGCAAGTTCACCGTACATGGCAATCCATTAGGTAATTGGATGCGACAATAAACAATATGCAGTTTGTCATTTATTAATTACATCAGTAATAATAAACAAACGTATCGGAGTATATTTTTGTGCAACAATCAAAACAAATAGCTTTTAATTTTTAGGCATGAATTGTATTTACACCCAACGGGAGCGATCCTATCGTTTTATGTAGCTACGTAATTGGAACTTTTAAATTAATGATGTAAAAAAATATATAAAATTATTAAATATAAAACAAAAAAATTAGTCCAAGCGTAATAAGACCATGATATTAATTCCGGAGTGTTAGATAAGTTATACTGAATATGTTAAAAAATCCTGTTTCGATTTTCAAACAAACAGAGGAAACAAACGAACAAAAAATATTTTTTTTTATTCATAAAAATATCCAATGCACTAATATATCTATCTCACTATATGTATTCAATCGCTGCACATTGCAGTTCTTCAGCATTTTTCTTAAAGTAAAGCAGACAGCATACGAGATCGCTAAATTCATTTCAACATTATCCTTGACCAAACTAAAAAGGTGAAATTATGCTTTCTCTATCCATTACACAAAAACCTCCAATGTGAAGTCAGTGTTATAAGGAGCATTTCGTCCCTTCCCGTAATGCAAGCAAGGGAAATTGGATTTTTCTCTATTCTCGCGTAACTTGATATTGTGTGAATTATGGAAATTGCGAAGCTAAATTGTTGATTTATTGCCGTGATCTATATGATTGGTTCGTGCCCCGCCCTTTGTTCCTCGTATCTTATATATGATTATGTTTGTTTCCTTATTTCATCGTGCTTGAATCTTGTGCATTTTATATTGTTTCCTTTGTGTTCGAAAAACTTCAGCCCTTTATAAGATATTTTGTTTCTCTTATGCCATTTTACGAATAAACATTAGAATGTAATCATTGTTTTGATTGATAATTACTTATAATAACCGTAAAACAAATAATAGTTACATTTGACTAACACCGTTTAGCTACGGCATATTCAATTCGAAATGGTGAATAGACCGCTAGCTAAACCCGACTACGCTTCGCTGTGGAAACGGTTACCATAGTAACGAAAGTAACATCTAAATTAAAAGCAATAGAAGGCATGCCATTTCTCCCGTAGATAAAATTCAAACAAAATCACTTAAAAATAAATTTATTAAATTAGAATCAAAATTTATAGATTAAATTCTATAAAATAATGGAATTACAAATAATACAATATAATTATTTTAAAACCCAAGTGCGGTTGAAGGCCCCCTCCATCTGTTGCCATGATTACATTTAAGATCTGCTAACTCGAAAGTACATATATAAACGCGTAAATCCGTCTTTCGGCGCCTTACCTCATGACAATCTACACGATTCTATTATAACTCCGACCCAACTAGGTTAATCCTTACAACTAAACAATACCGTGCCCACGCCTTACACACTATAAATAGACTGTCACCAAAGATATATTCACTCTAAGTGGATCGATCTGTTAAATCCAATTGTAATACTGCCGAATAGAAGTACCGAGATAAGATTGAGAATCCTTCAAAAACGTCAATGTCTACGCGTTTTTATATACAACATTATTCTGTTTGAGTGTCTGTTAATGAAATCCTGAACGATTGGGCTAATTTTGATATCATTTTTTGACTATTTAAGAGGATTTGAGAATATTTTACACTCACAATTAGAAAATCAAATGGTACATTTGAGTATTTTATTTTTAATTTTGCCCACAACATTGAAGGCTTCCATGCAAGTAAGTGCCAAATTTCAGTTACGTTTTTCTGTATTGCTAGTGCTGTGCTTTGGTAAGTGAAATGTCAGTGACGGAGCCTCCCAGGACAATTCCAAGAATCGCAACACTAGCGAGGCACTGATGCGGTCCTAGGAGATTCGTTGACAGAAATTTGCCCGCATGGGGCAGTCGATATGTCATTTCTGACGTGTAACAGGGATTACGTTTTATCGAGATGAAAAAATAATAAGAACTTCAACTTCCTATCCTTACTAGACTAGAACTATGACTCGAGATTGTCATGGTGATGCTTAATAAGAAAACGACGATCTAGGAATAAATATTTATTTATTAACGTTTGTTACAATCAATTTCTCTGCCCAATATTGTCTATTGGATACTTTCATTTCCTGAAAAAACTAAACTTACAAAATCCTACGTAGCATTTTCAAGAACCAATTCAATAATACTTCAGGCACAGGATTCTTTATGGTATGGGATATTTGTGTTTTCTCCATCGTTAAGTGCAAAGCAAACTCTACTGTTCGAAGCAGACAGACCAAAGGAAAAGGCAATATTGTTAGTTGTTTTATTTTTAAAGTGTTTAAAGACAATTCATTTAAGATCTTCTGCTTCATAGCCGGTAATATCAGTGACACTTTTCGCTTCTGAGCTGCTTGACAAAAGAGGTTGCTTGTAAGTAAAAATATCACATAACTCGATTTTTAAGTCTAGTCCAATGAGAAACCAAGTCATTTGATTGTAGAAGTTATCGTCCCTAGTCATCTGTCATCTTAAATGCATTAGGGCCAAAACGAAGGTGGATAACCAGCATTATTCCTGGCCCTCTAACATTATGACGGAAGCATGTAAAAATATTTTAAGGTCGAATTTTACCAGAATGGTAAAAAACTTCAAAGAGTACCATCGAGATTAAACTGGCGAACTATACATGAACTATACTATATATATATATGTATTTGACGACCCGCGTGGCGTAATGGTCACCACACCGGACCGCCGATCGAAGGGTCCTGGGTTCGATTCCCAGCGGGGCCGAAATTTGATTGATGAATTTAAATTTCAGTTCTCGGTCTGGGTTTATATGTAATTGGCTTTCTGTGTCGTCCATGGCACCCACGCAGGGTATCCTAGTGTGGGGCTATGAGTGTGTGGCGTTATACTTGAGTAGAGTAAAAATGATACAATCCATCCTAAGTTAACTTTAGCTTGCAATATACAATATGGTACTAAACCGCTTCCTCCCGTAATTTATCGCTGGCAAGATTCAGTAATCGCACCGCAACGGACTGCACAAGTTGGTGGCTGTGCGATCGAATTATCTTTATTGCCTGACCAACAGACGACCTCCTTAGCACTTACTAGATGACTAACAAGGAAAGACAAATCACTTTGTTTACGAATAACTGTAATAACGAATAACAGGGACGTAGCTTTTCTATATTGTTATTTCTAAACTGTGTTAACTCTACACAAATACTCTTGATTTGTACACCAAATAAAATCATGCATATCCTTTATCATTATGAAGGAAAACCGTGTCGCTCTTTCAGGCAA
>DWJN01003246.1:0-13892 GCA_018248895.1 Carystus phorcus | reverse complement strand
GCACTTTTTTAAGTAAATTTTAACCATGGGAAATTTCACAAGCTAATGTGAGAATTTATATTTAAAAGGAAACTAATTTATCTCTTCAATTACATAGAGTCACTTCACGTATTAGATAAATATATCATTCTTATTGCTTTCGTAGGGAAAATTATAAGACGAGCAACGCGATGTGGTTATACCAAGGTTAAGCCTTGTTGGGCAATATACAAGAGGAATTGCAAACATTTCTCTTAACTGGCTTTGTGAAAATGTTTATTTGCATCCGAACTGTGTCAGAGGTACAAAAATATTTGCAATGCCTCTCCTCTAGGTAGAATACCAGGAAATGGCCTGATCTTTATGGCTAAAAAATCTCTGCCTCGCTGGGAATCAAACCCAGGACCCATCAAATTGAAGCCCGGTACGATGGCCATTGCCGCACACTTTGTATAAATAATATTTATTTGACAGTACGGAACCCAATATCTGTTATTACCTTATGTGTCGATCTACCCTCAATTTTAGTTTCTACCTCAGTTAAAGTGTCAAATTGGCTATTGTCGCGACTCATTCGCGTGGACATTGGTCGGATCGACGTTTTTTGATTTTCGACTTTAAAAGTGGATATTGAACGCCGTTTTTAGAGTTTTGTCACAGGGAGATTTCTATAAAAAAAAATAATAGCTCCTTGGTGAAATAAAAAGTTAATTATTAAACAATATCTATTATATAATATATAAAGTTAATTGACTAGTTCTTGATTTATTTCTTGACTTTTCTTTGTAACATTTTTATATAAATTAAGTATATGAGGTTTATAAATCACATTTATACACGTAGATGTCACGTATATTGAAATTGCAAATATTATTATACACTTTCCAATGAATTTACATGCCTTCAAATCACAACAGGACACAGATCTCTCCTCATTATTGAGAAGTCCTCAAGTATACCCCCTAAGTAATTAAAATGAGATTAAAATGTTAGTCACATTTTTTTAAGTTATTGAAATACATATGTATGTGTTAACTTATGATAAAATCACTTTTGATTTCCATTAATAGAACGTGCAATATCAAAAAAAATTATCTGATCATTTGATTGACAGATTCGTTAAAACTAATATCGGATTATCCGGGTATCTCTAATCGAATCTTGATACAAAAGGGGAATTAGAAAAATGTTAGGATGAAGCTAAATCATCACTTTGAGAAGGGTGTTGTTGAATGGGTGATTTAATAAGTAAATAAAGCAGCTTACACACAATCCTTCTTTTATACAATAACTAGCCGACAAACAGCGCTCATAGTCCGATAGTTCGCGTCGGTCCTAAGACATCGACGGAGTTAAGCAACTGCGGTCAAGACCTGGATGGATCATATTAGCTAGTGAGAAATATTTCTTGAGCACCTATGTGTTTCGGAGGGCACGTTAAACCGTCGGCTATTGTTATCGTAGATAGCAGTCATTAAGCCATGTCGGAGGTCTTCGGTTCTCATAAAAACTTCCAACAATTTGGTTGACCATTGACCCTTCCACCAATCCGCACTGTAGCAGCGTGGTGAAATATGCTCTAGGCCTCCTCAGTGATGAGGACAGACTCGTACCCTGTAATGGGACATTAATAGATTGAAGCCAACCGACAAACGAATACACGAACCACAATCTCTGGAACGCCTTGCCTATGGAGTTGAGGAGGGCATTCAGCAGTTTTTCCTTTAAAAAACGCCTTCGAGAGCACCTTCTGCCCTCAATTATTAACTGATTCCGGAAGACGCCAGAATGCTATTCAAATTCGCAGAATTTGGTTTTAAAAAAGTAGGTTAATTTTCTTGCAACTGTATAGTAATATGATGTATTAACCGGATGATGTGGTCGCTCAGCGACAAAGTTCTTGAAATAAACAAATAAATACAATCCCACATTTGTTTACTGGATTGTGAAAGCGTATGTACACATTTTTATATATTATTAGAAAAAACCTGGTTATATATCATTGTATACCATTATAAATATGTATATATCATTTAATTGATTATATATTTTTTATTTTCGTCTCTACTCTCATTTTGTTTTTATTTTATCATAACACCTACTTTCAGCTTTTCCTACATCCATCCAGGGTTGACCGGTGGACAATGCCATTAGGCATTAAGTTGTACCCTTTGTTACTTATTTTAAAAGGTGACATTAATAAATAAATGTTAAGTGTTCACCGTCGACTATGGTCATTAGTAAAGACATCACACATCGTGATACCCTTGATACATGAAGAATAATATTTAAATCAAAACGCATGTTTCAGACCGTATATTTGTCTAGATATTAAGTACGGTAGCAAATACAAGGCTGAATTTGTTGGGTAAACAACATGCTCCGTATAAAGACGGAGGCTGTCTGAGCTTTGTGGTACGTTAACACGATTTGCGCGCCCTCTGCTTGCTGAAGCTGTAAAACTGCTAACTTTATCATATTAAAGTAAAGTAACACTTATATTTTCGTTAACAAAGTAATTTATTCTGTGGCTTTATTCAAAGAATGTAAACTCAATTCGAGTTTTAAATAAAATATACTACAATTTTGATATACAATTCGAAGGTAGGTACATTTAATGGCTCTATTTAACTTATCAATTATTAAAATCAAATGAGGTAATCGTGATGATAAACAACCCAAATGGCGTTTGATAATAGTTGACAGTTATGATCAGCCGTTCAAAAGCTAGTGGTTAATGAATCGTTTTTTTGCTTTCAATGATTTCATATTTGGCAAACGAGTGAATAATTAGAACGATTAAATGGAAACTATTTCTCGGGATATAAAAAAAATCATTCAGCGCAAGCAATAAAGAATATTTATGCTTTAAAAAAAAAATACTAGTTGATGATGCTGAGACAATAGTAACACACTCAAAGAAAAAATATTTTATTCACATATTTGGCACTTTAGAGTGATATGACGCCTCTCTCCCTAAGCTAGAACGGAACTATGTTTTGGGTATCAGGATCTTCTTCTAGCTTTTCAATAATAATACAATATGATCAATATCACTTCTTGTGAAGACCAACACCAGCAACCTGAGAGCAAACATTTCCATTACATAAATTCCCCACCGGGTAAATTCCCGGAACCCCTTCTTCCAACTACCAACTAGACTACTATCATAATAAAGCCAAAGTACTAATGAAGATATACCTAGACGTACCTACTATTCATAGCAAAGGAATCGATACCAAGTCCACTCCAATCACGAATCAATCAGATCGGCAGTAGCTCGTGCCAAATCAGCTTACACGTCTAATTGCAGCGAGGGTCTCCACGCCGCACCATGGATGTGCCCAATCAGGAACCCCGACACGTGTCACTTCGCACCCCTTTTTGCACGCATTCCTTTGATTTTCCAACGGACGCAAACGCAGACGCGCGTTAGAAACGCCGTCACCTGCTTTAACATTCATATTATTATTATTGAAACATCAATATCACATTTTTATTATAAATCTATACTGATATTATAAAGCTGAAGAGTTTGTTTGGTCCAACGCACTAATCTCAGGATCTGAAGTTCCTAGGTGATACGAGACTCGCCCAGTCTCCTAGTCATTCGATAAAACCGTAAAGAATATCTGTTATGTTTGTTACTCAACTATAAAATGATCGGATATGTAAACTAAATCGTTAAGCCTACTATATTATATATTATTACTTAATATTTCATTAAACAATATTTTATCATGAAGCGTGCTTGGATTGGATGGACCACTTCTACCAATATATACTGGGTGAAGGCGTAATTGGTCCATAGGTAACATATCAGGTAGCACCGCTTGAAGTTTATTCGCGATTCGATCGAATTTTTTATTAGTCTTACTTTCTTTGTTAAAGGCCAAAACTCCGATGCGGTGTCTCCTAACGAGTAATTGATACGTGATGACTACAGCCAAAGTCACATGAGAAATTTGTAATGTGCTGATAAAAAGTATTTTTTGTATGCGTTTTCGAGAGCGGTGATCACATACAACATTGAATAACATGATTTAAATGTCAAATGGTACGTTTAAAAAACGTCTTGGGTTACTGCAGTGTGAGCTGCAAAATCGAATTGCAAATTATTTATAATCTATTTTAATCTACAGTTTGTGGAGGTGTTTTTTGATAAAATAAACGTTTCTTATTCTTATTCTTATAACTACAGTTGAAACCGCGCGTTGTACACGTTTGTAAACCGCCCGTTTGAAGTGGTCAAGCCTCGTGGGAGCCGCACCGCTGCATGTGACGGATTAACATTATCATTTGACACTGCATTTATTTAACGGCGAGCGCCGCGTTTGTTTACGTCACGCTTATTACCGCTGCTTGGTTGCCATTTGTGACATAAATAAGCTTTTGCCAGTTTACGGGAGTTGCTGAAAATTAAATCGAAATATCTCAATGGGTTTTTTATTCGTTTGCTGGACTCAACGCTATTTCGTGACTTACAAATTACTAAGTAAATGTCAAGAAATATCTGTCTCGTAATCTCGTTTGTAACTTGAAGGCGAATGTCAATCATAAGCAATCGATCAAGAAAATAACAGAGGCCGTATCTTTAAGGCTCTATTAAGCCGTTATCAGTTTCGAAAAACTTTTTTTTACTCTTGGATTGGGTAACATCTAAAAGGCAAGCGTGGTGGAATATTTTCTAAATATTTTTAATTAATCAAAAATATTTATTCTGTATCGCATTACATTGTATTTTTAATTTCTGTCGCTTGTCTATGTAATTTTCTCTTCCCGAGTGTGATATTTAAATAACGCCGACATATTGACACATTGGCACATTTTACACGTCTATCGTAGCGAAAGCGTCAAAGAGTTAGATGGTTGAAAATTTTATATTCAACAAAGCAAATTCGATGACAAATTTTGTTCACACCTGGAGTATATTTCACACGGTGCGAACAGATGTAAAAAATTGCATAAAGTCCAAGCCATAAAGGCGGTAGCTCGCAGTCGAATAAATTCTAGAAATTACTATCTTAGCGTTTACGCGGCGCGCATAAATCATGGCCATTACTTTTTAAATAAATTTAAGAGGAAATAATTTACCGCTTTATGTTACGTTATGTGTCTTGCAATAACGTAACTGCAAGTAAGAAAGTGAAAATTTTATGAGCTTTTCTATGAGTTACTCGTGAACGAAGTTGTTATTTAAATTTTTATTACGTAGCTACATTCAATTTCTGTCAGTTCAACTTGTTTTGTCAAACAGGAATATGAGACTAGATACTGTAGATATTTTTCAATACACTTACGCACATCATTTTTTGATTCTACCACCATTTGTGAATTATGTTTCAAGTATCCAGAATGTGAAAAGTTTGCCGTTATAGTTTATAATTAATTTGCAATTCAATAATCATTAATTCTTATGTTTACGTACAAGGAATAGGTTCTAAATTAGTCAAGTATTTATTATATGTTATTATAAGGTAACATTTTCTGTGTCAAAAAATTTAAATTCTATCTATGAAATTAGCTTTACCTTTTCCTCTTAACTTAACTACCAATTATTCAGTGAAACCTTACTTCGTATGCAACTTTGTCAAAAATCTCTATAGAACTTTATTACAGCTAAAATTCCGTACAATTGTTAATTAATTCAAACAAGTTGTAAGCTCCTTACTTACTTACATTTCAGTCCTCTATATTACGAAGCTTTTAAAATTCATTATCGCATTATACCATTAATTAATAAGCTCGCGACAAAATTTACGAACAGACTTTTAGAAGCCCTACAACGGAGCTCGGAGTTAGCAAATCCGGTAGTACGCTGCAAAGTTAGGTATTTGGAGACACTTGCTTTTACAGCACTGCTGGTTTTACCTCGATAAAATTTTGGAAGTACTGTTTTATAACACAAAGCCTATTTCAACTGTGATCTAATCTTTTTAATAGTAGGATTGGAATAAATTGCCCGCATCAGTGTTCCCGTTGGGTTATAATGTAGGTGTATTTAAGGCAAGAGTGAAGGCATCTTCTAAGTTAGTGCTTCACCATCCAAGGCTGCATCTCTGCTTACTATCAGGCGGGATAGTAGTCAAGCATTCACTTTTAGATGGCAAAATAAGAGAGTAGAATTAGATATACGTTCCATAAACAAAGCCCAAACTTAAGCCAACAGTAAAGTTGTTAAACATGAAATTGATTTTTATATGAAAGGTTTTAAAAATTTGATAAACACAAAAATATCGAATAAATTGGACATTTAAATGTTTCAAAATCGAATACAACACAAACTGGCCCAGCCGCCCTGTCAGGGGTGCTTATTCATTATACAGGATTTATTGCGCGTGTCGCTAACAATGCGAGTTGGGTGTCAACTTTGGGAACCCCTGTGGGACTTTCGAAGTAAAGGGTACAGTCGTAATGGTTTCATAAATGATGAGTTCGCAAGACAAATTCGAAACCAATTACCCAACTATTCGATGACGCAACTATACCTTAGATGCATGAGTTCTTTGGAAGTATATATTAATCAGCGTAAATTTATATAAAGCAGACGGATTTTTCTCACATTTTGGACCTAGGACCATAATTGTTTTAGATTGGATTCTTTCTAGAGTGGGGGGCAGTGAGAGGTCCTGAGATCGGGCCAATAAGGGGTGGGCTGTGGAAGCTGTCATGGAGATCCTGGAGATTTCCCGTATACGTTAGACTGCAATCGAGATGGGTTTTATTTGGTAAAAATCCCACATCACCACTGGGTGATACTTAATGAAAGGACCATGATCGAACGCAACAAAAGCATTTTCTGGATATCATATCAGAGGTACAAGGAAATCAAGTAGATCTGTCTAAGATACTCTCAGATACAAAGACCAAAATTTCTTGAATTATTTCAAACGTCAAAGTATCGTTCATATCATCAGATAGCGGGCACCGACCAATCCACCAATCTGGAGTAACATAATGCAATACGATCCAAACCTTCTGCATTACGAGAGCAGCGTACCCTGCGGTGAACAGATATCGCGTTGAAGACTCCAGAATCCTTGGCCAACAGCGCATTCCTACCTATATAACTGTCAGGGACCATCATATAGCTAATGAACTCAGTTCCTACAATGCTTTCTGTTACAAACTACTCTGGTGTAGTCAACTGCTACTTTATCCCTAGCGATTCCTAACCGTTTCTTTTAAAAATGAAATTCTCTTCTTTCGGCATGTCTTGAAGCAGTGGCGAAAAGCTAGTATTGAACTGTCATTTATTTTCCAAACATTTTTCTTTTTCTTCTGTATTAAAATTTCGATCATAGAGCAGTTCAATACTAGGTTTGCCACTGCTTTACGATAAAGAAGATTTTATTCAATAATATATTTATATTTACATTTTATCGTGCACACTTTCTGTTTCCATTTCACGTTTCCATAAAAACATGACTCAAACCCCACTTAACTCCGCAGGTGCCATTGTAGATACTAATAAAATATTACACTAAACAGTTTAAGGGTGAGTGAGGGTGAAAGCAGCGGTATGGAAATTTAATTATTTTCAGTCAAGACAATAAAATACTAGATGGGGGTGCAGGTCGGGAATGATCTAAATTATTGCTCCGACTCCGCGTTTAATTCGTGAGGTCGTTCGTGCGGCAAACATTTGAATTTCATATCATCATTGTACTTTTAGAACAGCGATTGCCTAGCGTTTTTGTCTCTTTTACGAGCATTGGTTAATGCTTGACTTGACTTGGATACAATGACTTTAATCGCACACATACGTAACTACAATATAGGTAGATTAGGTAGGTAGGTTTTACTACAATATACTCTATTTTTAACCAACTTCAACATAAACTCTTTGCTGATCTTTCTAAAAGCATTACTCTCTTCAGTGAAGAATTTCCTAATGAAATTAAATGAATTTATTTTGTAAAAATGTGGTTACAGGGACAGTCATTTATTTTAATGAATCACTCACATTTGCCACATATGGCGTACAAGTGACTGGGTATTCTAGGCTAAGTATTTTATAACTGATTTGTCTACATCGACCTGATGAGACGTCATTCGTGTTCAAGAATATACCTTATTCCAGGCGTAATAGAAACCTTATCAATAAATTCTTAAATCTCTATCAATACCAATTTTGGACATATTGGACCAGCTTAGAATACTGAGCCCAATTCCATACTTGTAGACTTCATCTTTGTAGACTGTAGACTGTATCTTTGATACCGCAATGCTTCAATAATGACTGGTATTGCAGATGACTATAAACATTGGTGATCATTGACCATCAAATGGAATGTCCTTTTGTCTACTAGTTACTTAAAAAATATCTCAAAAATGTAAGAAGTTTACGCTCTTTCATGACCCACCGTCGGTTTCTGAAAGACTGATCAACAAAATATTAACTAATAAGCTGTCATACTCATATCTATATTATCTATTGTCAAATGTCATTTGATTTGATTATTAGAACCGAAACAGAGTTGTCAAATTTGGAGTTAATTTGGGACATCGAATGAAATTTAACTTTAACTAAACGAGGAATCTGAAATTTGATAGTTTATTAATTGTAGAATAGCCTTTCAGAATCTGACGGCCAGTGTAGTAACGTAAATCACTCTACTAGAATATTATAAACTTATTTAACTTAATGCGGTTCTTACAAAAGCAGAAACGTCTAAAGGCGTAAGATATTGATAGGTAAATACGAGCTTTGAATAAGATCTGCTCGTCTCGGCGCCCCCAAGGATTCTGAGTAATTAAATAAAACTCCGTCGCCCGGAAAAATACCGCCACCGACGATTCCATATTCAAAGGTATTATCCCCTTTGATAATTCCTCAGTTATAACTTTTAAGTGAATTAACTCTACTGTATTTGTTCATGTAGATTTGATACCTATCTCAGTTTGTAAGAATTGCAGCTTTTGGATTATTCCGACGATTTTAAGATTATTAAATGTCTTGAATATTATGGAACAACCTGATTTATTTGGAAATGTTATTCATGGATTGGAATGTTGACTATTTTTGGGTTTGTATGTCTAATAAAGTCAGTCCAAAATGTCTAACACCTTGTATAAGAAGTGCGAGGCAACTTACAATAAACAACGAAATTAAATAGTGTATTGATAACAAAGTCAAACTGTAAGAAAAACACCGTTTTATTAATGATCTACTGCAGAATTTTGGTAACATACATATTCAGATGTCTATTAAAAAAAGGAATAATGGAAGGTAGTACCTTTTGTTTATGGCCTGTATCTAAGTAATATATGTAAAATTGAAATTCACTCAATAAGAGCTGCACGAAATTATTAAATGGAATCCAAACTTTTCTATGACATTTGAAATAGCTACGTTGTAGTATATGTTGTGTTATAGTTTTTTGTTTTATAAAATAGGTATAATATTACTGAAATTATTAGTTGTAATAAACGTTGACATTCATTAAATGAGGTGTAAGTTCCTAAGACGAAATATACAATTTTACTTTGATTTTGACGTAACTCTTGCCCCTACAAATCGATTACATGATACTACTAATAGACGAACTATTCAAACACGAATATTCCCGATGAATATTAATAATATTGATAGATGACAATATCTGTGGTAATTATAAGTAAATTTTGGTTCAAATTATCATGATCAAAAGTGTCACTTACAATATCATTTCCGCTTACTGTAGAACACTTAGCTTAAAACGGATATTAAAAGGACATAAATCGAGTGATATACAAAGGCCCATTACAGGCACCGGGGGATCATTTAGTCAGGATCGCGTGACATTAATCCGTATCGGAGATTAACTCATGATACGCGCCAGGTGAGATATTACGTCATTACCCTGGACGGGCGGCTATTTGTAACCTGGATAGGAAAAATGTTGAATTAATAGGATAAAAATCAAGTGGCGAAGGGTTGCCAATTCATGAGACAAAATAAACCTTAATTAACTTAACTTAAAGTTTATTTATAGGAATAATGCTTCTTTGAGTGCAACTGACGACAAAAGGAAGCAGCTTTCCTCACGACTGTTTTGTTAATCGAAGCAACTGACTATTACTTTCTGTTACACACAACTGCAAAAAGAATTCATATATATACAAAACAATTCTTTAGGTATGTACTCTGCATCAAAAAAATTAAAAACGTATTTAAAGCTTTATAAAATTGAATACATCTTGCACATAAATTAATAGTCACTTGCCTCGTTAAATAATTCGGTAAAAGTGGAACTAAACTTTGACACCTCGCATAATAGGAATAGATTCGGACTTAGCAGTATGAAAGTAGATTTTTCTATTCTCCTTAATGTTTTAATTCTGGAAATTTCAGAGACATTTTGAAGAGACTTCACTTTCAGTGTTTATAAAAACCAGTTTTTTTATAAAAAAAATATCATTCATTCATTCGTTCATAGCAACGTCACAGGCGTCCAAAGCCGTCGCTTTAAAAGATTGATCGTCTGTCGAGTTTCCCACGTGGTTTATAAATGCAGATGCGATCCGGTTTAATCTAGACCCGCGTACGGCTAGACGCACGTTACAATATTAATTATTCATCGGATCGAGCGAATAAACCAATTTCACGCTTCTTTGCCCCCGAATCATAGCAAGCCGCTGCGGCTTATACAGAGTGCTCCGAATGGAAATAGCAATGTCTGTGGTATCGCGGTAGGTTTATAACGCTGTTTTTAAATGCAAGCGTTTTTTAGTATAAGAATAATTTAAAAAATTGCGACTTGTTTTATTGCACACAGATTGCTATCATATATTGTTAATCGGCACTGGAACGAAAGTACACTAAACCTCAGCCTGTCCAACAGTTTTTGAGTATATTTAGAAGTAACTATGTAAGTAAATACCTAAAAATGGTTAATTTTCTGTGTTAATATTTTGAACAATTCTTCATTCTAATATATTCTTATTCATTCACAACATTCCCAAAGGCTACTGTGAATAAAGGTAATCTAATACGTTCAGAACTATTCATAGAATATCTGCTCCCAGACCTACCGTTGGAATGAAATGTATACATATATGTTCTTAGGTTTGATATTTCTAATTTGCTTAGGTAAATTGAACTTTCTCCCATAGATCTTTTCTCTTCCTCATTGCGCATATTACAGTGTTATTTAGATCTAGTCCCCAAATTTTAGTATTCTATGTGATAAGGTTTTGTTTGTAATCGGCTGTGCGTGATACCTATATTTTTTCTTTTCCATGTTATTTTACGTAGTATAAAAAAATATTGTATCTGAAGTAAATTATATATTATCACATACTAAAAAGTTAATGCATCATCTTATCATTATCTTAATTCCATTCGTTTCATAAAAAAATATTGTTAAATCTATCCATGAAATTCTTGAACATGTCGCAGTATATTACAAAATATCCTCAAAAATTTATGCAATAAAAGTTCAAGAGGAATACAAAGGATTTAGTGGCCTACTTTTACATCCACTTAGGGTGTAAAAAATAAAATATGGTAATATTTAAATCGTGAACACGCTGTATAGTCATAACTAAACGCGCTCGTAAGCCAAACCGCGCGATCAAATTTGCCGCGTCAGCGCTCGCGCACGCTACATACGCTTTAACATCACCCTGTGTAATTGTCACTGAGTACTGCCTGCGTACCACTTATTGGCAGGTTTGAGGGAAATGGCTACATTAGAAGTTGTTCAAGTCTGTCCCATTTATAACACACAGTTTTTTTATGTAAAATATTTTTTGCAACTAACCGACAAACGAACAGACGGGCTACTTGGTGATAAATGGTCACTATCGCCCATAGAGATCAGTAAAACCATAGCCATGACTAACTTCTTAGTTGTGAAAGAAATATAAAGATGAATTCTGGCTTCCAAGCCGACAGGAATACGACGATTCGTTTACCGACTGCCTCAAGCTAAAAGATAGTAGTTAGTCAGGGATTCAAGAAAAAATAATAATATCAGTAAAAAAGATTACCTAACATTTTTACCTAACTTTACCTAACGGCTTTATACACTACCCTATAAAAAGCAGCAATCTTAAACACGTGTCGTATCACAAGAAAATTCTTACAGATAGAATAAATATAAATTACACAAATGATATCCACTCGGCTTAGGCCCGTGGAATCTCAATTATCGGTTTTAGCCGAGAAGCAATAATCCTAAATTAAATCAGTAATAATATTAATGACTCAATGATAATAATAATGGTTATATAATCCTAACCCGCAGTCTACAAAAAAGGGTCACAATATTCAGTATTGTATGTACTCGTAGTTCCAATAGTTCAGATTCTTTTCCCAGTTTTTGTAACTTCATTGTACCGTAAAGACCTAGCCGATAAAGCGTGTACACAAAAGTGTACTATGGTTCCATTATAAGCCCCAGGGAGCCGGTTAGTCAGGATCCTGTGACATTAATCCGTATCCGAGATTAACTTATGACACGCGCCAGGTGAGATATTACGTCATTACCTTGTACGGGTGCGATGGAGAAACGATCATAGAAGAAATGAACAAACAAAAGGATTTTATAACAACAAAATATAATACTCTTTTATGTACACACAATTTTAATTTTAATGCTCACTGCATTGTAAAATATTACAATGGTCAGGATTCAAACAAGTGGCATTTTCTAGTAGTAAACTTTAAAAGCCAGAAATTACAGTAACTGCAATTGAATCGATAGATAAAAGTACCCAATCCACATAAAATATAAAACTGACAAGATATAAATAAACATGAATACTAACTGGTTTCTGAAAAGCTTATCGAAATTTTGTTAATCTAGCAAGCATGTTGATGTGTAAACACTAATTTAGAGAAAAATTTACATATTTCTGAACATTTTTATTTGACGAGCAAATCATTTTTAAATTATGGCCACACTGTTGAATTCGTTTAATATGTCAATCAATACTTTACTCAAGTGTCAATTAAGCTGTGTAGTTTTTGACTGTGTAGTTTGCAGGTAATTTTTTCTGTTATTAAATTGCGATCTATATACATATGTTTGGTTCTAGATATATTTCTAGTAAAATAGATGTTTAATGAAATATACAGAAAGGGAGAAGCGTAAGCTCTAAGAGTTATTACAAAAGTAAGTACAAAATATGTTTCACATAAATTCCATAAGATTTTCATCGCTTTTTTTGGGATATCTTAGGTTTTATGTTATTTTTCACACTATTGGAAGACTAGTGGTAGATTAAAAAATTACACGCATAAGTGTATTGAAATAATACCTACATGAATAAATTATTTTAAATTTGAATTTAAATTTATTATTATGTAATACGGTATCGAATTTTTTAAATCGAACGGTGTAGCAACAGTAGAAGAATTAATAAAGACAGTGCAAACAATACCAACAGAAGAGCAACAACAGAGTGGGAAAGTTTTGGAGCGAAGTTGAAGCAATCAAAGGCGAATTGGAGATTTCACAGCGTTCGGCGAATTTTAATGATGGTCGTAAAACGCGCTTCATTTGTGCTGCAGCGGGAATAGCGTTGAGGGTCTGATTGCTTCTTAAGGTTGAATAAAATTGTTTCCGTTTATTTTGCCAATTTTTTTTTGTATTCGATAAATTCTCGTCGAGTGCATGATGTTTTTGAACTCTGCTAGACATTATTGAATAATAATAAAATGGAGAGAAAACCATTGTACTTATGATAATTATTCGTGTACATAGGAGAAGAAACACAGAGATAAATTTTATTAATATTTTGAGGAAATACACCAAGTAAAATACTCTTCGTATTATTTTTGTACAATAAACAAAAATATGAGTTTCTGAAAATATTGAAAAACAATTCAACAATGTGCCAATCACGTTATTCCGATACCGGGAATCGAACCCGAGCCTCCTGGGTGAGAGCCAGGTATCCTAGCCACTAGACCATATCGGATA
>DWJN01003245.1:0-13894 GCA_018248895.1 Carystus phorcus | reverse complement strand
AATGGACTATCTTACACCAAAAGAATTTTTTTAATCGGTCCAGTAGTTCCTGAGATTAGCCCGTTCAAACAATCAAATAAACTCTTCAGCTTTATATATTAGTATAAGATATATTCATACCAATATATTAATGAACTTTTCTAAACTTCATAGTGAAATTCTATCACAATTTATAACTGGACTACGGATATAATATTCAATTCTCATTGCTATTCAATTTTGAATACGTAGATCTTCTCGATACCCTAATTAATATGCTAATTAGATCACGCGTGGCTTGAACATGAGCCGAGGGATTTGTAACTCATAAGTAAACTCAATTTGGAAACTTTTACCTTTATAAGCTTGCTATGGGAGATTACTAAAATTATTTAATATTCACGGTATCAACATATTCGGAAATACCTATGATGTTTTAAGTGTTTTGCTGAAAATGGAAAAGTTTGTATATCATATTTCTCGTTATATCTTGTCATCCAAAGTACGTGAGTGCCTGAAGTCGAAGATGTTTAAGCAAGATGTTTAATAGATGCGCCGAGAAGTTTCGCCGTTTCTTCTCTTCTCTATAAAGTTTCTTTCGAAAACGGTGGTATATGCAAAATATTTATAATATTTTACGTTCATAAGTGTATGTATGATCTACATGAAGTAAAAGATTTCAGTTTGAGGCGATCGCACTACATGTCACACAATGACGTCGACACGCCTGAATCACGCTATTGAAGTTTTGTACAACGCTTTTTCGGAGCTCGGCCGCTCGCCATACATGACACTTCTCTCGCTAAATCTCCTTTTGCTAAATATCCTTAAGTGGATGGCTGATGGATGGATGGGTGGAATACTTCGGATATCGATGGAGGATTTTCTTCTCACCTTCTTTAAATTATTTCAGTTATAGAGTAATTACTAGCTGGGCTTTTATTTTCTTTAAGTTTAATCTTTTCTAAGTTATATTTTAGTTTCAACCCGTTAATGGTTCGCTATAGCGTGCTCTATAGGGCACAGGTCTGTCTTCAAGGTAGGGTTTTTTTTCATTTCAAACAGCATTTTCTTTTAATACATATAAATATAAAGATACTTAATATTAAGATGGCTCGCTATAGCGCGCTCTATGGCACAGGTCTGTCTTCAAGGTAGGGTTATGAAAGTCTAGAGCACACTTCACCACGATGCTCCATTGCGGATTGGTGGAAAGGTTAGCGACGAGCGAGAGAGGTTTGTTGATTCTATGAAACTTTTCTATGAATGCAAATATATGTATGTCAATGAGGTAAATTGGGTCGTTATTTGGATCCAAGTTATAATTGACCTGTTATTGAAATAGTTTGAACGTAAAACGGATTCAACAACCCTTTACAAGCTCTATTTATTCGTTATAAAATGTGTAAATAAATTATTACTTTACGGTGTGTAAAAGTGTAAGGCACAGTTATCACGTAGGGCCGCCATTCGAAGGGTCCTGGGTTCGATTCCCAGTGGGGCAGAAATTTTAATGATGGGTTTAAATTTCTGTTCTCGTTCTGGGTGTGTATGTACATATGTCTTTCTATTTTGTCTATGGCATACACGACACGGTGTATCCTAGTGTGAGGCTATGAGTGTGTGGCGTTATTTATTATTTATTTATAACTAGCTAACCCGGCAGACTTCGAACTTCGTATAAAATTGTTGTTTCTTTATTCAATTCCTGGCATTTTTATATTTACTTACCACTTAGACCTTCGCAGGGCTTCCACAAATAATTCAAGACCAATTAGCCAAATCGGTCCAGCCGTTCTAAAGTTTTAGCGAGACTAACGAACAGCAATTCATTTTTATTTATATAGATCATCAGATATAAAAACAGCTTTATAAGTGCTCGGCACTGCAGTCAAACTATACATGCAGATGAAAAAGATGTATAGTAAAAAGGCTATTTTATATTCGTACTGGCTCGGTTAAATGTATTAAATTCAAATCTGAAACGATGCCAACGTTCTCCCTAATTTGGACATGCCGAATATAGGGCTAATTTAAATAAATTTCCATTTTCAAAATTCAATCTTGGCAACCGTTCGTTTTGCCAATTATTTGTGATAATACCTAGTTATTTATTACTACGTCCTACGTGAATGTTTTAGGCCTCAGTGTATTCTAATTTAAATACGGTCTACATTCGAGAACGCGTGTGGCATAAAGGTCACGCGGGACCGCCGTTCGAATGGCCCTGGGTTCGATTCCCAGCGAGGCGGAAATTTTAATAAGTTTAAATATCTGTTCTCGGTCTGGGTGTGTGTTGTCCATGGCCATGACACGGTTTATCCTAGTGTGGGGCTATGTGTGTGTGGCGTTATTTATTTATTGTTTTTCTTGATAAGGACATCCTATTCATATAACGGTGTGAAATTTGCTTTATAATCTAATTTCATATACCAACGATACACAATAAAAGAAAAATCGGTCAAGAGGTATCGTGAAATACGAAAATTAACAACGTTTTTATACATAAAAACTATGTTATAAATATTATAAAAGCGAACGTTTCTAAGGATGTTTGTTACTCTTTCACGAAAAAATTACTCGAAGGATTTGGATGAAACTTTACAGTAGTATAAGTTATACATACAAAAACACATAGGGTACTTTTTACCGCGGGAAAACTTCTCATTCCCACGGGAAACCGACTTTAACGCGAACGGATACTCACCCGCCAGCTACATTATCTATAGCCCTATGATTATTTTGTTACCGGATTTCTTATGTTGACAATATTGTTAAATTATGATAAAGAGTTTCCACGCGGACGAAATCACGAGCGGCCTCTAGTATTATATGTTGTAACTATATTGTACAATGTATGTATCTTATACTAATATATAAAGCTGAAGAGTTTGTTTTTTGTTTGTTTGAACGGGCTAATCTCAGAAACTACGGGACCGATTTGAAAAATTCTTTTAGTGTAAGATAGTCCGTTTATATAGGAAGGCTATAGGCTATAGAACATCAAGCTAAGATGAATAGTAGAGGAGCAGCAATAAAAAATATTGCGAAAACGGCAAAATTTTGAGCTTTCCATGCGTGCGCTGAGTAAACGGTGAAAGTAACTCAAAAATCATGTATTACAAAATTGTTCCCCTCTAGAAGATTTAAATAAAAGTCCGCGATAGCATATGTCTAGCTTTTAAGGTTAACCCACTATAACAATTCTTATGGTTATAAAAATAGTTCTTAAAGAATAATTTATATGGCAAAACAAAGTTTGCTGGTTCATCTAGTATGATATAAAATGACTTATAATTTTTGTATTTTGTTGCTAAGACTTGCCGTGACCATACGTAATGACTATAGCTTATAAATTTATTTTAGAACGTCCATTTTTATATTACCCCATTGGTCTCTTAAAGAAGATAATGCAAATATTAAAATCAATGTAGTAAACATTTTATTTTAATTATACTATGTATATATATTTTTTATAATTTCTGTTTATCATGTCACCATTTACTTTTTACATACACACTATTTACTTGTAGGTACATCTGGTAAATAGTATCAGGCACTACTAGGCAATGTCTAAATACATGTACAAGAGCAATCATTGCTCCTTAACAATCATCGACGCACGCGGCTTGCGACGCGCGACGTGCGGCATGCGGCTTGCGGCTCAGCGTGCTAATCTGATGCGTTCCTCATAACAAAAGCTCTAATTGTTGGCTCATCTCTAATTAAACCGCGCTTTTTGGCCCAATTATCACATAGTTAGCCCTCGTGTAGGTAAAACGTACCTAAATAGTAGGTTGCAAGAGTATGTAGGTTTGTCCAGAACTAAAGCGCCTACTTCACGTTTACCTTACTCATTCTTTCTGTGAAAAACAATTCTAAAACTTGTCCGACAAACTTTATCGATATTTCAATTTCGTTAAATAAATCTCATCATTCACTGCCATACCTCATAAATTGTCTGAATGACGTTCTTTCTGTGAAAAACAATTCTAAAACTTGTCCGACAATATTTACCGATATTTAAATTTCATGAAATAAATCTCATCATTCACAGCCATAGCTCATAAATTGTCTGAATGAAATGAATGAATTTGTCAGTATACAAAGTCCATCAGCTTTTGGAGGTCGATTGCTGGATATAAGCTTTCCATAATTAAGATACTGATCAGTTCTGAGCCGTTTGAATACAGCGGATTCTTACAGTCTTATGGCAGTTATAGCTCTGCGGTACAATAATCGGGGCACGTCTTATATTCCGTTTTTTAAAGCAGTGTCACCACACGAGGACCTTTCTTCTCCGACTGTTATCGGTCCTTCGAGATATGTCGCTAGACTATTGCTGCGGAAATGCAAGAAGTAATCTGCTCAAATAACACAGGACTTCATAATATGACATTAATGTGATAGTCCCGTTGACTAATGAGTCCTAAACGATTCAGATTTTAGTATAATGTAGTTCGTTAACTAATGAAGTTGAATTCATTATTTATGAGTGCCTGGTGCTTGAACCGGTCTGAGAATCCCTTTATCTAGACTCTAAGCTTAGTGTTTATAAGAAACTTAATGAACCAACTGTATTTCTGAATATATCTGTTACTGATTTACTGAATTGTTTCCGAAAAATTGTTTTAAGAAGTTCGAATTTTTTACTTAAAAAAAATTTTTACTTATCTATAATTATATAAGTTAATTCTTAATTACTGACACATCTGTTGTTAAGCAATAGCGTAGTTTTGGATGGTAAGGCGCACTAAGAAGATTCCTATTCACTTTTGTCTTGAATACACTCACACTATTATCCAACGGGAACAATGACGCGGATATTTTTCACACTATATAATATACTGCCTGATGATAAACAGAGATGTAGCCGTGGATGTTGAGCGCAATTATAATTAAATTAATATTTTTTAATTATTATTATTACAAACTATTCCAGTCCTTCGGTACGCATAATAAATGATGAAGAAAAGCGTGATATTCGGGCTAAAGGGATACTTCCTTTATAGCCATTCTCCTGGCATAATACCCTGAGGTATCCCACATATCCTTAACAGGTGTTAGATCAAATGACTGTTAACCAGGTCCAATATTTCCTAGTCCAATCTATCGGTGAGGCTCGATCGACGGTGGTCACTCACCAGCTGGTCTGTCCCGACTGTCAGCTGTTAACACAAAAATGTATTCTAATGAGGCATCTGTGACCCACTTCAAATAGGATTGTTCGGTCGATTGATTGCAAGTGTTTAGACTATCCATGTGGCGCAATGGTCACCACTCCGGTCCGCCGTTCGAAGTATCTTTGGTTTGATTTCTCGCCACGGAGAAATTTTTATGGGTTTAAATATATGTTCTAATAACCTGTGTATCGTTCCTGGTACCCACGACATAGGGAATCTGATGGTTATGGGTCGTGTTTAGTGTAAATTTTTGGGTCGTATATTATCTTTTATCGAAAGATTTCAATTTTCAACTAATACGAAACCAAATTGTTTGTACCTCGTGTTAGGATAAATATGTTATCTATATTTTAATTGGTGCCTTTTTCTGTTCCTGATAAAAAACAGCAGTTCATCCAGGAGTTATCTTAACACATTTATAAATATCTACATTCCTTTATTTATGTATTATTTTCCACAAAAAAAAACAACAAAAAATCTGAGAGACACGTATTTCATCGTAAGCAAAAATTGTTGCAAAGTTTAACGTTATTAAAATTCATTCATTCTGTTATACTTTATCTTGAGAATAAAGAAAATATTCTAAATATTCCGAAGTTATTAATAACTGCATAGACAGATAAATAACAATTTAAAATATATCATACACTTATTCCAAATGAAGATATTGAAAACGTATTAAATGTACAAGGAATTACCGCTTGACTTCATTACCGTACCTACTGACTCACAGGTGACACTGCATTATGTACTCCTGTCAAAAACTGTTGACGCAGCTGGGCACCGAACCCGGAACTCTGACATTTGCATTTCCACAACTAGGCGGTAGTCAGGTGGACTCAAACTGGTTTGGTGCATATCAAATTAAAGAATTATGTTTGATAAACAAGTGTTTATAACGCGTTCGGTGCAAAGTGGACGATCAATCAAATGTTCCTAATTACCAAACGTCTGATCGGGCGGACGGCGCCGCTCTTGTATCCGCCGCGAAAATACATTGATTGCGCTATTACAGTAGGTAATTATATTTAACAGTACTCTTATTAGGGTATTGTGTTTCATGGATAACAAGATTTTGATTGTTGATAAATCAAAATAAATTCTAATTCAAATTATTTATTTGCTCGAAACTGAACTGTTTTAGTTTAAGGTACAATTAACCAATTGTACATATAATATATGTATACGACTATATATAAATATAGATTATGTTATTTATTAATTATCTAGGTATATAATTTTACAGTCTAATCTAGGCTAGGCTAACTAGGCTACGACAAAAAATGACTTTGTTATAACCAAAAAAGACAATTGAAGTCGACTGCGTATCGTACGCGAGAGTATAACTCGAGATAACTAAAATTACCCGTCAGATGTCGCTCAAATTTAAATCATCAAAATCGGTACACCCAATAAGAACACATAAAAAATGCAGTCGAATTGAGAATCTCCTCATTTTCTCGAAGTGAGTTAATAAAACACATTAGTTTGATAAAGTACATGTCATTGGCAATTTTTGATTGATACTGTTAGTCGATATTTTAACATGATCATTGTGACCCCCGACGGAGGAGCGGGGAGCGGGGAGCGAGCGGTCACTTCAAATATTTAACTGTAGTGAGTAATTACAAGGTGTAGACACCGTTGTAACACTCGGACACCGACATTATCGAGATGGATCGCCGAATAGCCGCTACGTCACGGCCGACAGGCCGCGCGCATCACGTCCCACAGCGGACTACAACACCATACGTTGGCTGTATTTATAGTATTTGTTATGTGTCAAAATTATATTTTAATAGTAATTTATACAATATAAAAAACTTTAAATAAAAAAGTACTGTCTTCGAATTAAATGATTTGTTAAGGGAAACTGTTTAGGAAGTAGATCTTTGGTCTAGATGTATTAACGAAACTGGCAGCGACTTCCTAAACAGTTTAGCTCATCAAATCATTTTATTATTTTTGATGACGATTTTACATTTTTGTTTAAAGTTTTTTATTTCTTCCTTTTTAGTGGTTTCTTCCATCATGCTGGCGTGATGTTATGTTATATATGTACATAGTTATAATTGCTCTGTCAATGGACAACAGAAAAAAATCGCGTTTAATTATTTAATTAAGTACGGCGGTAAAGTACGGCTTATTTAGCCGTACTAAATATTCCGATTCTGATATAATACGCATCAAATAAATTCGTATTATTTAACCCAAAAATTACTCAAAAATCGCTCAAGTTAATATGCGACGACATAAGAAGCAGCAGCTTTCGATTGAAAAAAAGAATCATTCTAAATGGTACACTCATTAAAAAGTTATCATTTAACACACATAAATATACAAACAGACTGGGAACGTCTTCCTTTTTTTGAAGTTGGTTAAACATAATTTAAAACTGACAACCTGCGCTAAAACTACAGTTGAAATTTACTGTGAGTTGAGACAGTCGACAAATGATTTTTCTTGTTCCGGCGGGGGCTTGGGAGCCCGTGGTTTCGGATTATCTACTTTCTTTAATAATTTTCAAAATTTTTGACTGACAACGCTGTGGTGATGCCTTTTGTATCACTATTGTCCACGGACGATGGTGACTTACCTGCTCGTACAAAAAAAGTTAAGCGATGTTAAGTTTAAATCGCTTATACTTACATATATATACACTATATCTGTACTATACTTATAGTATATTAAAAGTTGTCATACTTCATAAACTAAATTGTACATTTACTTGACGACCCGCGTGGCGCAAAGGCCACCACGCCCGACTGCCGTTCGAAGATTCCTCGGTTTCCTGGTAAATTTCTGCATGTAATTATGTCAATAAACTTTAGTAATATTATTAATAGTTTTTGGAGTACAAATCCGGCTTTGGCCAAATAACAACAGAGAATTTGGCGACTAACGGACCTGTGAGTCACCTATAGATAAAATATTATTACTTATTTGTATATATTTTTGGTTATATTACGCACTCGCTTGCGCTTGTAACAGCGAGCAGTGGTCGGGGCAGGTCCGAATCGGCCATTAATGATGCGGCGACACACTGACCTAGTTCCGATTATGCGATTTGATACTTGTCGCCTTATTCCATCTCTTTTGTAGACGCTTTCTTATAAACTTACTTTATTTTATTGCAGTTCAACGTGATTTCTGAAATATCTGTTCTTTTTGTGTCGTTTTCTTTATTGTAGTGTTGTGCGGTTCTTTATAGAACACGTCATGAACTGCTACTGGCGAAGCTTAAACGCTTCCGTGCTTCGGGGGCGACAGAAAGCTTTAAAACTTGTTATGAGCAAGCATATTTTTTTTAATCAAAGCATACTGACGATTCTCTTTCTTTCTTACCTGTTTTTTCCACCTGAAACGCATCGGCGACGCCTTATTGCTGATGTCCAGTCGACGCTGACCATTTCCCATCAAATTATTTGTCTGCCCACTTGTTATAAAAAAGTTAGACAACCTAATTCAGTTCATCGATGTAGGGGTAAGTGACCGAGTGTCGGAAGTTTTTATGTCACGAAATTCCATCGACATGGTTTAACGACCGCTATCTACGATGACGAGCGGAACTGACGGTTTCAGCCCTCTGAGATGCGGAAACACTCAAGATATTTTACCAGTGGGAGTAATAAATACACGTACCTTACATTACTTTATTCGGCCAACCAATTAGAATCGAGGCGAGCTTCAATAAAATCCCGAAAAATTTTATTCTGTGGGTCTTAGTAATGTGCTATTTATGTTGTAAAGTAAAATACGACACAGTGAATCCTAGTGCGGGAATATAAGTAAGAATTTATTTATAAGTATTTATTTCAGAAACATTTCGTACTACGTTTGGACCTCCTCAGTTAAGGGAAAGAAACCGAAAAAAAGGTGAATAAAAACGGCATTTTTTTCGTCAGTTTTAGCGATGCGTCATGACACCGCAATGATTTCACAAGCCGACGTCATCTGAAAATTTAATTCTATCAAATGTTCCGCCGACGCTTTTTGTCCAAGTTCTTGTGCTGACGGAATCCACACCGCTGACCCAGTCCCTGCCCGGCGCAGGGCTTGTCGCTGAACGGAAACAAATAATAAATAACGCCACACACTCATAGCCCCACACTAGCATACCCTGTGTCGTGGGTGCCATGGACAACACATAATGACAATTACATACACCCAGACCGAGAACAGAAATTTAAATTCATCATTTAACCATCAAGCGAGGCGGCTCGCTGGAAAAGGAACCCAGGACCCCTTGAACGGCGGTCAGGCTTGGTGACCATTACGCCACGCGGATCGTCAAATGAGAAAGGCTTGTCAATGTTTTATGATTTATTTATTGAACCTTAAACAATAAAGGAAAAAGGCGGACTTAATGCTAAACGCTGTTTCTACCAGTCAACCTTAAGGCAGTGGGGAGATGAAGAAGGCGGTTCACAAGAGTGAAATAATCTAGAAAAAAGTAAGAGAAACATAAATCACGTTAATATGATTAATACTAAAAAATTAATACATACTAATAAATAATTTTGCTCGTGTCAAAATCAAATTATTTATTACGACTTACTTACAGCTATATAAGTAATCGTTTACTTATGGGTAAAATAAGTCAATCCTTAATCAAGTTCCTTCTGTCCATTCGCATATCTTTGAAAATGTTGCCACAGACAAATTTTATTTATTAACATATCGTATTATTGTTGCCATACGTCAACATCTACTAAAGTCTAGAAGTAATAACGTAACAAACATACGAATTAACGTCATGTAACAGTTCAACTTTTTAACTTTAACTGTCGGTATAAAATTGGCCGGTGCAGGCTTTGGAGAAGTCCATTATGAGTTGTTGTCAGAGAAAAGTTCGCCACGAACTGAAGAAGGGAACAGTCCAGGCTGTTGCTACATTTTGGTCACATTATAACCTAGATCACATGTTCTCAAACTTTTTACCCCCTCCCCCCCTTTTGAGATTCGATTTTTTATAACTTCAATATCAATAAATTCAAAAAAATCTAAAACTTATAATCAGAGTTTCACACTAAAAATATTATATTTCAATATAAAACATCTTTGTTTAAAGTACAGAACCTGATTGTATAAGTAGGTACCTATACTAAACGTTTGTATGAAATATGGCAGTATATACTCAAAACGGTAAAAAATATTAAAGGCAATACCACTAATAACTCTATAATAACGTTTATTATCAGGTTCGTGAACAATGTCTCAAGTTCCAATCATTTGAAAGCATTAGTCCAACGGCAGGAAATAAATACTTCGATAAACGTAAATAACTTATAATAACAGAGTGGTAGAGTGCTAGAGTCGCGAGCGTAAGGTAATTCTGCATCTTAGTCCAATTTCCGACGTAGCCTCATTCCGCGCGCGGCCCACTTCGCCCCGTAACGGTGTAGAGCACGCGACACGCGCTTTTTGCGAACCGAATTAACTCTACTTTGCATTCGAACAAGGCGAATTGTAAACACGTCTTTGTAGAGACGACCACGTTTTGACTCAAATATCACAGCCTTTTTTGCGAATTACGTTATTTATGTTATTCAGCGAACGAAATATTTAGCACCGCTCTACATAGAGATAAACAAGTCAATAATTTTAAAGTGTCACAGCGTTTTTGCAAGTGTTTTTTTACATTTCGATTTTGTGAATTCTATTTATTCTATTTACAGTTGAATATATTATGAGTTTAACATTACCGTTTGTAGAATAAAAGACATTATAATAAGGAAAATAATATTAATTTATTAACTAGGTGTCTATTGCATCCACAACATTTTGGGGTTGATTAATAAGAAGGTTGTAGGCAATTAGGTTATTAAAAATACACAATGCAACTGGATTTTGAAGGAACTTAAACTTGTACTAAAACCGCACAGTGATAAAGACTTCAACGCAATCTACGGCAGTAATACCTTGGCGCTGGTATACAGGTCAAATAGGGCGAGACTGACTTTACCAGTTTTAAACGACAAACTATACTTCATGTTAGATCCGGAACGTAATGAAAACTAAAGAATATTGTTAGTTAAATTGTCGGTACTTTGTTTAGTATTGGACTCGGCAGTACACTTTATTTACTTAGGGCTGTGACTGTCATTAAATTGTAGCCTCACATTAATTTCGGCAGCCAATCTAGCCTAGGGACACTCAGGTGTCGCGAAATATCTGGATCCGATTATGATCCAGAATTTTTAATATTATATGTTATCAGTGTCCGTGGGAGAGGAAATTTAAATGTTCTTTCTTTAACTGTTTGTACTAGATGATAAAGCACCTTTCTGTGATGGTACACAATTCAAAAATTACTTGCACCAATTGACAAAGTTACCATTAAATGATTCCAATTTTGAATTTGGGTATAGTGCATTTTAAAAACGGATATAATACAGACAAGCTGGAATAATGATTAATAAATTAAATATCACTACCGCGGCGTCGACAACCCTAGACAGAAGTAAACCGCGACAGAAAAACCCTGCAGAGGATCGCACCGACCTCAAACAAAACATTCGATATTCGTAACGGAATTCCAACGAAAAAATTAAGTACCTACAAATTCCACGACTCAAAATTGATGAGGTTTAGTACAAAAACTGAGCTTGCATTCGGCTCTGAACCGCGGGTTTAATTGGCGGCATTTTGTAACTAGAGTGTTGATAATAAGGTTTATTTTAGAGCGTTTTTAGTTTTATGATGAGTTAGGACACGGTTATATTACAGGTGTCATAAATAGATAAACAAATGGCGGGCGATGAAAGGTTGCGACTCATTGTCCGAGGACGGCGGACGGCGGACGGTTGCCGCCTCCCTGTTTAATGTTTGTTTTGTCGGCGGACTGTTTGTCAGAACGGTGTTCGAGTAATTTTATTGCAACTAACTGTTTTCTATCTGAACTACTACAACGGAACAAAAGGACGGTTATAACTTCGTATATGTTCATTTGTACACAACTACTAAATCAATATAAACGCTTCAATCTATCAAGGGTAGCTTAGACACAGCTACCCAGATACATCACTAATACCTTCAACCCGAGTATACACTTCTATCTCTGTCTTCCTCCTCCGAGAATCCAAGCGGGTCGCCTGACACCGCTTACTGGAACACTATCCATAAGACTACATTATAATAAAAAGGCGAATTGCTATATAAATATTTCGATAGGCACATTGCTATTACAGCAATTGGATAATTAAATGAATCAAACCTTAATTTTAAACCTTTGAATATTTGCTCATTTTAATTATATCACCCTTAAGTAGACAAGTTAGACAACATAAATTTTACTTAACATTTTAACAAACACAATGATTTAATGTACGATTGCGACAAGACATTGAAATCCCAGTAAAATTGTTGATTTCACATAATAATGCAAACGTAAAAACAAAACAGAGGGTTTTTAAATGCGAAATTAAAAAATGTGACAATAGTTCTTTAAACAATATGATGATAATTTACAGACAATCAAAAAACAATTGTTCTTATTATATCTACTTGTGACAGAACACGTGTTTCCACAAGTACGCATTTGCGGGTCAACAAAATAATTTCTGTTGAACACAAAACATTGTTTTCAAATTTAGCGTAATAATCACTTAGTTAAGACATAAAAGAAAGTTACAAAGAATTGTATGATTTTAAAAACGTTAAACACATGTTTAGAATCGATCGTCAATTGCCTTTCTACTTGGACCGTATCAAATAAGCCCCAGTATTGTTCCCATTTTTATGTTTAACGATTGTACAATGTTAACACGTGTTTAAAATTGACTTTAAAATTCTTTTTAGAGGAATTGTTTTTTGTAATCGACGAACTTTACGAAAGAAAGGACCTCGAATAACCGCTGAATATGCGGTACCCCAAGTTGAATTTCAAAGTCGCTTATTCAAGACAAACCAACAACATGCAATAATAGTAGTAATGTCGTAACCAGTTCCGCGTAAGTGTAAATATATTTTACCTTGTATTTTACTAATAAATATGTGCTGAGGAGGTTTTTCACCGTGCCTTCTCCTCGATGCTGAAGCACCTTTCTGAAACGGTAACAACAAAATACAAGCGTAAGTCTATTGAAGATTTGAAGAAGAAGATTTGAGATTGAAGATTTTGAATTTGAACCAAATTGAATTTTAATAATCAATTTCGTAGCCTTACTTCGTTGTTGTACTAATCCGCCCTCGCTTCGCTTGAGTCAATAGCCCCGGGATATCCCTAGCATAGCTTTTCAACAAAATGGGCCAGTTCCCGCGGCGCGAGTTACTATGGAGGGTCTACTAACAGGTTAATAATTACTATGTTGACTGTATTAATTAACCAATTGCAATTAATTAATAGGTTTTTTAATTTACAGAACAACTTATCGATTTGTACAAATGGCTTCACCGAAGTAACACAAGGCCAAGTTTTAAGTAAATACATATATATAATAGATATTTTGGGATGGACATTAAACAAAGTTAGCTCAGTAAGTATATGTATGACCAGAGGCCATCCTTAAAGCTCGGTAAACGCCGTGTGCTTAACCCACAAGGCAACTGGAGCGCGCAACTAGATTGAGTCGCATTGTTCCTTGACAATGTCGGACAGTCAAAAGAAATGCACGCTTCCGGTCGACCGGAACTTTTTGTAGGTACAATGGCCCACAACTGAGGAGGTCTAGAGCATACTCCATCACGCTGCTCCAGTGCGGATTGGTGGAGGTGTTAGTGACCATCCCATG
>DWJN01003244.1:0-13895 GCA_018248895.1 Carystus phorcus | reverse complement strand
ATCTTGCTCTCGTAGACCTAATTGAGCGTTAGCTGTAAAATTGCCTATTATTTGCAGTGTTATGATCCGTGGCCTATTGTTAGAAGTGTTGAATTGTTTTGAATAAATAAATAAAGTAATAAAATCGTGTATAATTACCACGTGTGTATGTACTCAAAGTATTATATCAATAGTTAAACATGAATTGTTATTATTTGATCTTTTTGTTTAGTGTTAAATAAGGATACACTAGCAGAATAACCTACGACTCTTATAACATGTAGTAAGTACATACATATAAGTATGTATGTTACTAATTTAAATGAAATTTCAAAAAGTTCAAATAAATATGATGTAAAATAACTATCGATAAAGTCGTTCTTTTTAACTTCATTACAACAATCATTAATGGTGTTTTAAAAATAATACCAACAAAAAACTATACGATTTTACAATCGCCCTTAATATTTCGAGTGCTAGAAGTTTTTATAAAATACTATAAAATAATAGTAATGGAGTTAAAAATAATGAAATGTTAATATTAAAAATAATAAAACGCCCAATAAAAACTAAACTACCAACTGCGATCGTAAAAATTATGCTACCTAAGGTAAAGGTGATACGTGTATTATACTTAATAGTATAATTTGTTTCAAAGTAGACTAATACTAACTTGATAACACGTATAACATAATTTGGAACAGTTGTTTAGCTTAGTTCAGCTCAGGTGACATTTATATTACACTGATTTTCGACGTTAAACGGAAAAACACACATCTAATTCTCCTCTGTAAATACTCAACATACAAGTAACTGACGTCAAACATCCAACTACATTTAACTTAAGAGAGAATCTTTTCGTTGGGGGCTAAATCAATATCCGTGCTTGTTGTCGAAAACGGACGACCTCCCCTTTGTTAATTCAAAATAAACCGGGGTTTTCATAAACATTCCTTTTTTGTAACAGATAATACGATGCTTTATGAAGATATAAGTTAAAATTTAATTATACTTTCCTTGTAAGCACATGAGATCCATAATGAATTTATAGTTTCACCATGTTTTACCATCTGTTGACGGCAGATGTACTATGCCGACAAGTGGTAAAATAAATCATACATTAGATAGATAGGCTTTGGACATCGCCGATTTGGGTCGAAATGAATGAATTATATACCGCAAGGATATTGTAAATGGGTTCCACATCAGAGGCAAAAGGATAATGTTAGCAGCAGAAAGGATAATGTTTGCGAATAAAAGGACTTTCATTATTTGGGAAATTAACTTGCATGACAGCATATATGAAAACGAAGTTCATTGTGCAAAACATTTTAGGGAGCATTGTGTTAAAAAATTAATAAGTACGTTCAAAGGAAGTAAAACCATTGTGTGATTTGTAAAGCGGGGATGTATTAAAAGACTTAAGTGTAAAAACGTGTTCCGAATGGCGACTATAAATTGTACCGCACAATTGCAGATGGCGTTCATTGTACTAGGCTAAACAGATTCAAAATCCTAACTACAGCATGTTACAAACTTTTTTTTTCAATTGTTTCGAGACAGCAAAGTACATTCAGCGTTTATAAGACAAAAATTGCTTTAATATATCAAACGTCAAAATAAAAAATATACTTTCACTACTATGTTTACAAATAAGGTTAAGATTATATAATGTACATAAATTAAAAATGTTAATCTTTGTTTTAATTCCGCTAGCCAAATTTTTTAACACAAATCTCTCGTGATTTTTTTAAAACAGGCAACCCTATATTGCATACGTACCTCCACCGTCAACACTTAACGACGTTACGCCCTTTTGTATCGAAATGATATCTATCTAAAAATACACCCACCTCGCGGTGTAAAATAAAATCTTTACGAGATCTATCATTAGACGAGTGTGTTCCGTTTTCATGCGTAAAACAAAGGTGGCAAATGGCAGTTATATCACAAGTTTGTTGATTATTAAATAATTGAGAACCCGTACCAGGTAGGTATTTAAAAATATTGGTATTTTGGAAAAAGTGATTAAAACGGTGCACGAGTGTAGTCCAAATTATTTCATATATTTTTAATACAACAAAATAATAGGTTTTTAAAATTAAGGTATTTTTTTACTAATAGTATATCCCATTCCCATTGCTTAAAAAAACATTTTCTGGAGTGAAAAGTAACTTAGACAATTGAGGGACTGAATGGAATAAAACCGTAACATCGTTATAATTTTAGTTTGTACCGCACTGGCTGCGAACCCGTAACATTAACAGTTCGCATAATTTAGTTTTCCTAGAACGTGTCACTAGGTACTTATTTTATCACCGGTATACCCGTGCCAAGCGTGCCATTACAAATACGACTCTCCGAAACGCACTGATTCATCCCTGGGTGCACGTAGTAACAGGTCAACGTCTCCTGCCTGAAATAGATGGTCCCTGGCCCATGTCTTTCATCGCGTGGCTTAGCGATCCGCTCTTGACGTCTCGTTTATATGTCGACGGTTATCGATATACGATCGGTAGTTCAATAGCGAACAGTGACTGACTAACGTTTCGTGTTTACTGTTAGGACATTGTTGCAGTTTGGGATAAAGAATCCATTGAATTTTTTTTCACTTATACTTTCATTGTACGTGCCGTTGTAGTGTTCGAGAATGTAAGTCACGCACACGATCCATATCAAAACGGGTAAAGTGATTACTTCCACATGTACATATCTGATCCTTTATAAGAAAAATATTAATTTAGGTGAAGGTTGTGTCCTGATCCTAGTTTTTATTCTTGATCATTGTTTTCGTTGTTAATATTTCTTACCTCTTTATTGTATTTTTTTGTTTTTGTTTTGATTCGATTTTCTTCACGGTCCATTTTTTTACTTTCAATAATTTCAGTTTGGAAAAAGTCTATTCATGTTTTTCTGTTTTTACAATATCAAAAGTCAGTACCCATGAATTGGTTAGTAAAATTTCTTTGCTGTGAGTACATTTAAAATTTGCTTCGTTAAATTATCTACTGCTAGCTTAGCTAGCAGGTAATGATACCGACAGGGCTTTGTTATGAGGCGCAGGTCGTCGACCGCGACCTATTTCAACACAATAAATAGGTGATAACCATCAACTCGTTGCGCCATTTTCTTTTTTACTTATGTTTACTCTGTATCTATGTTTATTGTGTTTATCATGTCTGTTTTAACATAAAATATAAGTAATGAGAAATGTCGAAGTCCTACTCACAGATAATAGTATCCGAATGTATACTTTTACGTCACTGTTCGTTTTGGTTCATCTATCGTTAAGTGTATTTCCTGTGTGTAAGTTGTTGTTTGATAAATTATTCATTTTCTCACACAATTTTATTCATTTTAAATTTTTAGTCTCATCCGAAAAAACTTTGTTTTATTTTTATCATCCTCTTCGAACTAGATTAAGACCATGACATAATTAATGTAGCAAAAATTCCGCAGGTTTCTAAGTGTCGCGTGTCCTTCTCCCTATACTAAAAGGCAATGTACACACCGGGCAATATATTAACCTTATCAGGACAGTTTGTCTATATGACTTCGATTCATCACTGTCACCGCAGGGACGTCTGCCGACTGTGTGAGTTCTCAACTCATTAACGCGAATTCTGATTTAGCTGTAATGTACGTGAGAACTATAATTACATTATCTTATAAATATAAAGATCTCTATATAAATAGGCAATATATAAATAGGCAAAGTCAAAATAGATCTGAATTTTCTTTCTTTGTCCACCGATTTTCTATTGTTATTATAATGATGGGTGAGCTCTTAATGTTATCTTTAGCAATTAAATTCACGTAATAATTCGTTCACAATTATGAGCAGAACAATTTGTACGGAAAATGCATATTGAAGTGTTATCCACCAATTTTCAAGAACAATTATTTCAAGTTCTGGAAGAGTACTCGTTTAATAAACCGAAAGCACTACACTCCCATAGAACGTTGCTCCAAACAGCAATAATACAAAGTTGAATGACGTTGTATCATCATAAAGGTGACTTTGTATCACCACGCTCGCTGGTTCTGTTCAGATTGATGAATATCACACACCCTTGTAAATGGTATGCAGAACTCAGATATGCATGTTTTCATCAAACGAGACAAGTGATGAATACAATTTTTATATGCACAGAAAAATAAAATGAACGATACTGTCGTATTCAATCTCATATCATATTAATAACCGGTAAAAGTGTAGAACCACTACGCAATAAGTAAAAAAATAAGTACGTACATCGACTGCGATATCTCAGAATCTATTTCGTGATTTGAACAGGATACTTGACGACTTAATACCTGCATGCATGTATGCATTACGCATGTTTAAACTTAGACTTGAATCGAATCAATACCAAACGATATGATTCACATTAATTTCATTGTTCATTAAACCCACGATCCCATATGTGACGGCGAAAGCTGTTGGCGAAATTGGAACTCAGTTTAAATTGATCGGCTTCTCGACATATTAATTCTGTTCTTGACAATTTTTTTCTTTTACATTTACTACGACTATTTGATATTATTTTAAAATAAGGATAAGACCTCTGATTACACGATTTGAAGAAATTACCGAGATGGGTGGCAAATTCTGGCAAAGTCTTTCATATTGTCCATTAAGGGGTGTTCCCTCAACTCACATCTATTTATATGACACTCACACACTATTATCTTTAAAAGTTACTAAGGTAACAACTACAAAACGATGCCTTGTTCAATAATAAATTTCAAATGGTTAAAAAGTTGAAATACTTAAAAGAATTCTTTGTTTATTTGCCCTGAATTATACCTTAGTATAGGCGTTGTGTAATCCGTCCAAATTCACGAAATTGTAATAGAATATATTTGACAAGTTTCTTTTAATTTGTTCTATCCAAACTAAAGTAATTTAAAAACTTCGCAACCGAAACAAAGTTCAAATAACAAATGAAAGTGGCATCTTAGAATAGTGTAGCGTTGACACTCGAAATTCTCGTGCATTATTTAGAGGCAAGCTGAGCGTCGAGGCGTACAAAAACGTAGGATTGTTTTATTGCCGTACTGCGTGCCGGCTGGCCGAAATGAAACACGAGAAACGGCCATATGCCCCGGTCCACAAAATAACGGTATTGTTGAACTTTGAATACACCATTCTACAAACATGTGATGCTATTTATCGAAACCTATTTGACCGTAACAATTACCAGGGGAATAATGACGCGTTACATGAGTTCGCTCAACGTTAATTGCACTCAAAAGTCAAGCGTAAAACATTGCTTTACACCACGTTTCTGGGCAATATAAAACCGGCGCACGCATTCCCCTGAATGGCCTTTAAAAATGAATGGATGTTCGGCACAATATTGTACAGAAACTCGCGGTTTTAATTCTAGACATTCATGTTTAATGCGAGTCGGAAATACGCCCGAAATTAAGATTTGTAATGTGCGTGTATCCTGTGGCGCCCAAAAATACTCCTTCCGTAACTAAAAGAACTTAGCATTCAGTAGCGGGTTGTGTGGGAATCGGTCACGTGACTCAGAAGTAAAATGTATTCCTTGCCCGTCTGTACAGGGCAAAGCACGTCCCGCCCATGCCATTCACAACCGGTTATTGTATGCAAACGAAGTCGGGACATTTTTCAAGCCTACCGTCGGATTAGTATTCGCCGTTTCGCGTTCGCGTACCGGCTGCGATTCTATTAGGGCCAGACGTAATGGCTTATCTACGTTTTGGGTTCGATAACTGAGATATTAGATTGAACGCATTTAACATAATGTTCGTGTGTGCTACGTGTCAAATTAATAGGTTTTTTCTTTAAATGTAAATGGCAATTTATAATATTTTTTATGTCAATAGACAACAATCGACGTGCACATCAGTTACCCACTTTTTAGCAGAACCGTAACTGGTTGAAAACTATTACAATTGACGACTAAACGGCGAATACTAAGATATAAAAACCTCTGTATCCTATCTATCTTAGTTCCTAATTTAAGAAATAAAGTCGATCCCAAAATCTGGAATTGTATTTATAATATGCATGCTTCCATGTTTGGGACATCCATCTCTAAATGTCTATCTATCATCTCAAGAACTTATTTTCTTAGAACATTCTAAGAAAATCGAGTATCACAAGCTGGTAAAACTAACCTTGTCCAAATTTTCATCAGACGAACCTCTAAAATTATTCAGGACAAGATGAAACATCCTAGTATTCATATTAGGATGAAATGCAGTAATTTGAAAGACAAAGGGTCACTGATGAGCGTTTCACTCGCACAGTTTGGTCGATGCGAATCCCAACGGTGCTCCAATGACAGCGACCTGACTACCGGCCGGAATTTCATGAATAGATTTCGCTAGTAAATTTATGAACACCCACAGTTTCCTATAATAGCGGTACACGGAACATTAAGGATATCCTATATCGTATACAGCATGTTGTTTATTGTTTAGCGCCTAACGCTGAATAGTCTAGATAGTTATCCTAAACTCCCTTACGATTTTATTAATGCCGAAGCTACATTTCTTGTCTACAACAATATCACATTTCCTTGGAGTAATGAATAATTATAACCATCCTTAATAATAAATAATAATTACAGATACCTTGCACCACCATATATACACACAGAGACGCCACAAACGCCCAAACCAAAAAACAAATATTACATCTGTTCCATAAATGTCTGCCCCCCGCGGGAATTGAATCCCTGTTACGTAAGCTGCATCACTCACTCCAACTCTAGTGATATCAATTGTACAAATCTGGCTAATAGTATCAGAATTTACTTTGCGGAATTCCGTACAATAGTACTAATCACTTCACCTTCTTGTTACACAACCCATTTGCCGAATAACATAGTCCCTCCCTTTACATGTCGCGCACGAAGGTACCATCCAGGTCAAATCCGTTGAGGGTTATTTTCCTAGGAGAAACAGTTGCCCTTCTTCTTTCATGTTTTGGTTTCAGAATTGGAGTTTGCCGATTTGCCTGCGTATACACGTCACGTCTTTAATATGTTACCTTTTCAGTTGTCTAATACTGTTGGTCTTTTATCATTAGTTAACTCCCTCATCAGCTATAGACATATAAAGCATTGCTTTTGAATCTTTCTAGATTTTGTGTATGTAGTAAATATTACATACATTTCTTTTTATTTTATTAATATGTCAAGTAATCAAAATCGAAAACCAACTGCATTTGCAGTCGTACAATGTTTGCATACAATGTGTACAAAATACAAACGTGTGCAAACAAAGCAGGGAAGAGATTTCCTATCAATCCGCGAATATAGTTTGCGAAAGCTTTTTTCACAAAAACCTTTACGAATAATAAAATCGAACCGAAACAAATGACTTATCGAATTTAAATTCGAATTTTAAATTTCACGCGGGAATTTAAGCTAACTACTACGCAAGAACCGCTATTGTTACCGGCCAGATCCAGCTGTGGTAGGAGTAAAGTTGCTGCAAATGAACCTCGCTCGGTAATTTGAAAGACAAAGGGCTACTCATCAGTGTCCCACTGCTTTGTCGATGAGAAATTTGACGTCGCTCCAATAACCGCGACCTAAATACCGACCGAATTTTATGAATACATTTTATTCTACAACCGAATTTATGAAGTCCCGTTGTTTGCTCTAATAGCTATATTGCTGTTTCATTGAAAATTGTTGCAAACAAAACAATTTTTACAACGTTAATAAATCGTGTTCCAGTTTTTGAAATGAAGTGTTCATGTTGTAAATTTTGTAAAAAAAATACAACTAAGCTGTTATTTTGTTAATACGTCTGAGGGAATATCATCTGATATTTTGTTGTGTAATAAATTATTTTACAGTGAAGTTTAGTCATGTTTTGTGCCGCCTTGTACAAATAAAACATTTCTTGTCAATTTATACACAATTATCATTTCAAAAATGTTATTTGTTGAAATTGGTGGTCTGTTAATTTTAATACTTTCATCAATAAAAATGTGACGTCACGAACATTGACTGATAATCATACTTCTCACAAGACATACTCGAATCATAATAATACATGTACATGTCGATTGGTAATCGAACTTGACTTCGACCATCCATACGTCTTATCAACGTGGCCTATGTGTATGGCTACGTATGCTTCTATTGTATGAAAAAAAAACAGACTGAAGTAAACTGACACATATTTGAATGATTATAACACTAAAGCAGTACAAATACGCTGAGCTAATAGCACGGGGATTGAAGTTCCGTCGCTAATCCACAAGACAAAGCCACTTATGACAGTCCTAGCTGAGCATTGTCGACGGGAATCCAGGCGTCGTAGCGCCAATCATCACGACCTACATACTACATACGAGTGCTCTCCAAAGTGCTAAGAGTTATATTTATTGCACGTTTAATTTCAACACTAGTTGGAGCTTGTGAATTGATTCACTGCTCTTTTACTTATAGAGTTGGCTCGCAGTCCTGTGCGCCTTGTGCTGGCGAGGTTATATCATTTCGTGGACCTCTTTAAGTTTTATGAGTGCCTGGTACATACGTTATTACAAAAATAGCAATGTCATTGACAATTATCATACACGTATAAGTAAATGTCTGATTGACACATAAAAACTTTTTTTAACTATCGTTACCTTTTAAAAAGGCAAAGTGTAAAACTCATTCAAACAAAACAAGAATTCACACATAATGACGATATTGTTTAATTTTAACTGTAGAATGGAAAAGTTGTAGCTTAAATTACAATTTAATCATTACATTATCGAAATGCGCTGTTTAATTGTGAATCTGATAATTTATAGAGAATACGTATCGGGTTATATTCTATAATTATTTACATTACCGTCGTATTGTTATGATAAAATGGTTGAAATAAATTCATATTATTAATAGATTTCTGAATACATACATTTCATTTTTAGTAAATATCATACATATAATATGTATATGCATAAGAGAAATACGACTTCGTTTATGTGGAGCACTTACCATTCAATGTAAACCGCTAATAGAATTCAGGCCTTTCGTAAATCATAGCGTCCTACTTACCACCCAGACTCATGAATGCATTTTATTAACTTTGTCTATAAATTGCTGTAATATGTTGGGTCTTTATTGCCTAGTGTGCATTGCGATCTGTTTTATGTCATTACAAACCAGAGCTGCATGCGTCATTTGATACTGAGTAGCTCATAAATCAAATGACAAATAATATGACGAATGAGCACATATAAAACTCACTCGAGAAGCTCATTGATTGTTTTGTTAAATTATATGTTTGAAGTAACCGCAATTTGATCGCTTGATGGTCATGCTGCCTCCCTCGCCGACCCTCGTACAGGGTTTTAGAGATCTGTACGAGAACCGTTTGTTCACTATATTAATTCGATTGTGGTTTAGTTCAGGAACTTAATACTAGAAAATAGTAAATTTGGGCTATTTATTACGCCGAAGTAGTAAAATAACCTCTTATTTTTTTAATATATTCCTTCCATAATATTGTTTATGGAAACTATTTCTCATGCAAAAATTTTGTTAGGTGTGAAATTTATAAAAATGTACCTTTTAGATGAACTAAAGAAAATGTCGTGTAAATTTCATTGAAGATGTTATTTATTTACTACGGGCAGTAAAATCTATTTTTTATCATATAACAGCACGTTACATACATGGCCCGTTCCCTGACTGGAACTTGGCTGATTTTGTTTCTTTAATGTCAATATTACTGAAAAAAATCATTATCATTAGGTTCATTTAAAGATTCCATAATGACCCTTGTTGCGATAATAAATATTTTTTATTGAGTTTGAGTTTATTCCGATTTTTTTTCAAAATCGTTCGTGTATGAATGTGTTAGTCACAATTACATGTTTCGATTATATTAAATGTAACAAATCCTCTAAATAATATGCTGAAATTTGCTAATGCATTCGGTCATTTCAAGAGGACACCAGAGACCACGAGCAAATATAATTTACAGTTAATTGCTGCACTATCGAAGTTAATTAATATAGCAAGGACACTCATCTGTACGACATAATGTCAATAGTTATAGCTTGGATACATATGCATATATAATATACTGAATTAATTGTATACTTATATATTATGCTAGGTTAATTTACATTTAACGATTGCATTCAATATGATAATCTAAATTACGGTACTACTAGCTAATTCGCCTTGGAATACAATGACGTCTACGAAGGTATAAGTGCCCATTGTATTGTGTACTACCCTTATTTGTCACCTCAAAGTTTATCTATAAAATCGATACTTAAAGATAGCACCGCCTTACGTGCACAACTTAAATTAGTGTACCAACCTTTCTTGTCCTGTGAATAGAACATAAAAAATACTCTGGAGTAATAAAATCACGTTTTTTATTTTGTAACACACTAGTTACCCTTTTGTTTTTTTAACTAACTTTTTGGAAAGCAATAACGATGTAAACAAAGATAAGGATAAGTAATAAATTGGCCATCTGAGATATCTATAACTATACATATAATAAAACTAAGTGATCGTTGTCTGTACGTGGCAAATATATGTTCATAATGGAGGACATTTAAATGCAGTTTTCAGGGTTATATTGTGATGGGCTTTACTTAACATTTGGTTATTTTTTTTCCTTTAAATCGGTTAACAAATAAATATGTTATGTCAATTTATGTCAATTATTCATTGACTTTTAGGCGAAACGAAGGCTGGGTAGTTGTATAATAAAATTGATATTAAAATAATAATATTCAACTTTTTTTGTGATACTCGTTTTTTAAACTTCTAAAAGTTACAGTTTAACCTTTTATTCAACCACATATTCACTTCAGTGGCGCTGTAAAAGAAACTATTTTTTTTGTACATTTAATTACGTCTTTCGTGCATTGTAACTTCCAACTTCAGCAAATATCCATCTACTATATACTGACTACAAAAATATACAACAGCGCCAAACGCGAATCAAATAAATTACACTAATGTTATTATGACAGGCTATCCTTTGCATGTGTATACAGATCAGTTAACTTGATACATCGCATTGAATTTAGAACTATTAGCACAATAAAAATGATGAATGTGTGGATTGTTCACGGACCTATTGGTGGTGTATACTATTTAAATGCAGTGAATGCCCAACGTCAACGACCTCCAATGACGCGATCAAATTGATTAGACGTTATTATGATACGGCTGTTCACGCACGCTGCCTGCGATGCTCTTTAATTGGCTTAATTGCTAACCGCTGAGATGCTACTGTATGATCAGGGAAAACAAGATAGACATTTATTTGGTAAACGGTGATGTGATATACGCCGATGTAGGCTGTGATGGACAGATTTAAATATTTATATACAGGTGTGTACTGACTAATATAGTAGTAAATTTAATGAGTACGTGACAGGATGTAAGATTATTGCTTTAGTAAAAATACGGAATACTTAGGAAATACATTTTTTGTGACAATATCCCGAAAGTATTACTTTTCATGTAACTTTTCATTTAAATAAAATATACCTAATATGACACAATTTGTGTCTGGAATATTGTCATACCAGTTGTATATTTTCATATTGAAGCTCTAACTTTAACGAAACGTATTAGTTCAGAAATGTTTTATGAGCTAAAAAACCTCAGCTACTCCATCACTTCGCATAAATAGAAAAATCATCACGTTCAACTTCTATTTCACATTTTCTTGCTTTAGTTCCCTGCCGCAAGAGATGGATCGCTGAATAATCCATCAACAATTTTCGAGTAAACATTAACGTTGTTTATAATCATGGTTCAGTTCACAATTTCCTCGGCGCGAGTGCGTAAGCGCATCAAAGGACCAAAAATAGCTCCTGACTCATTTCTAACAGAAACTCGTTGCATCGTGCGTTGAAAACAAACTGCCTGGTGCCCTGTTTGTGAATTGACTTGCATTGTGCATCTAGAATAGATGCTCGCTGATTAATGATAGCTATTTTTACATCCTTCCTGTGCTGTCGTAGCATAAATAAATAAATTTGCCAAAAGTATATATGAGCTAAGGTTATGAACTATCCATATATGATAACCTAAGCTTGTTGAATTGCTATTCTTGTTATTTATAAAATGTCTTGTGTGTGTCATTTTGAAATAAAGATGGCGGAGACAATAAAGATAATTAACTAGGTAGGTATAATTCTTATCGTATAGATACTAAAACAGTGGATGTTGTATGTCGGAAATCTTAGCTGGTACGTATATTACGTATCTAGAAATCAACCGATAAGCTCATAGTATTATGTACTAAATAAACGTTAAGCTACAATCAGCCTTTATCTAGTTACTTGGCAAAAACAATGCTGGTTTTATTTATAAATATACCAACACAATATTTCCCACGAGCGGTATCTTTGTATATATTTAATCTGTGTAGCTCTGGACGGATCCCAAAGCCTGAAGCTACAACATTGTTTACGTAACACGGATCGCTATTTCATAGTAAGGCGCAATGTTGTTGAGTATTTAACTTCAACATACATACGTACAAACCTAGGCATACCTACTAAGAATAGACTAATGGCACTACATACCGTATTAGGATAGACCAGTTGGTAGTAAAGCCTAAACTGGAAGAGCTAACGAGCTTCAGACACAGAGCATCTTGACCTTTCGTAGAATGAAAGAAACGCTAACACTCCGTCCTCTTTATCCTGTATCATTAACTTTAATGAAAGAAACGGACGATTGCAATTCGTGAGGATGTTAGCACACTTATCGCCTTATCGTGAGCACAAACTTCCTTACGGAGTATAAGTACCTACATTGGAAACAGTGATGAGAAATCTAAAGATTTTAGAAACTATTGCAGAAGTAAATTATATATTTCTTAGAAAGTAAAAGTCATATAGCAACGCCGTTCTTAAATTTTTATATATGAAATGATCGTTGTTTTTTTTGTATGCGATCCGTTCCACGTATTGTCGGCTTATCATAATATGACGTTATTATGAATCACGTAGTTTATAAATCTGTAATCATTTTATAATTAACACGAGCTCCGACTATTTTAAAAAGAAATAATGCTACAAATAAAAAAATAATAATTGCTTGTTATAGTTTACTTTAGGAAAAATAACAATATAAGAAGGGTTACATTTCTTTCAAAGTCTAAATACAGATTGCTGAGTTTTAAAATTCAAATATGAACAAGAACTTAGGTAAGTATATGATTCAAAATTTTGATGTTTAATATCCAACTGATGTAATACAATAAAGATCTATTATTGCATAACTCTTTATCTAAGTGCCAGCTAAGTGATTCTTATTCGTAATTCATTTAAGTCGTTGTATTAGGATATTATGTCATAGATATACCTGATTTTTACGTCACATCCGATTAAATGTAACAAGGCGTGTGCACGACACAAAATGTAACTATTTGATTTAAAATAAAATCTTCTTTATGATAAAACAGTGGCGAACCTAGTATTGAATTGCTCTATGCTCGAAATTTAAAAATAGAAGATAAAAGAAAATAGTTTAAAAATAAATGACAGTTCAATACTAGCTTTTCGCCACTGCTTCAGAAAATACAGAGAAGAGAGCGTTTTATTTTTATAAAGAATCAATAGAAGTCATCGTTTTTCTGGACAGAGTAGCAGGTGGCCATACCAGATTAATTCGTAACAAGGCCTGTTTTAGAAGTAACAGATTACCGTTTTAATCTATTGTTCTGGTGTTGGGCACCCGTTAACCGAAATGAAAATAGCTACCTCATGGCAAACGTGTCATCAAAAAGAAACATGTATTTTAATTTGACGACCCGCGTGGCGTCATGGTCACCACGCCGAACCGCCGTTCGAAGGGTCCTGGGTTTGATTCCCAGCGAGGCCGAAATTTAAATGATGAGTTTAAATTTCTGTTCTCGGTCTGGGTGTGTGTGTAATTGTCTAT
>DWJN01003243.1:0-13897 GCA_018248895.1 Carystus phorcus | reverse complement strand
ACAGTACATCATTTCTTTTGTTATTTCTGACATTAGCTTTATCATTGTTTAGTTACGGCGTATTAACTACTGGACCCATCTTATGTCTTTTTTTCACCATTGCATTTGTGATACCTAACCGATTTGATGGGGATTTCTCGCCGAGTTGATGGGCATTTCTCAAATTCAAATTCGAAATCATTCACTACTCGTATCTTCTCAATATACTTAAGCATGTCATTTTCTTATTCCACCATCGGATACTATTGAGCTATGTTTCTCCAAATAAACGTAGAATGTTTGCAAGCAGCTTTACAAGTTTCCGAGGGTGAAGGCTGCTACGCGCGGGCGCAGCAACTAATTGTGCGCGCGTAATATGCGACGTCCACGCTGGGCCGTGCTGCCATGTGAAAGTTTGCCTGCTACAGAGGCAAGGAAACATACACCCAGACTGACAACAATAATTAAAACTTATTAGTATCATTCAAATTTCTGCCTCGCTGGAAATCAGAACCAGGCCCTACGAACCCTTCCGAACGGCAACCAAGTTTTGTAACCATTGCCCCACATGGATAGATACGTCATTGAAATTTCAAACACGAGATTTTCGTCATTCCATTATTATATTGAATATTATTAAAATATTCAGTAGCAGATATAAATAAAAATCAAATGGAAATTCAAAAGAAGAAAGTGTTGTAAAATATGTCACAAGATTATAAAGACATTTTTGAACTGTGTGGACAAAATGTCGCTCTTTAGTGCTAGCCAGCTTTTGTAACTTTAATATGTACAATTTTTTCGAAATTAAGCAATTTCAAATTAATGCATACGTGTGGCCATCTACTGTTTATTCATTATTGATTATTATTATCGCCATGCAGAAATCTTTTTTGAAATGATTGCGCATGGCAATATGGTAACCATCAAAGATATTTTGAACTATTTGTAGACGGTAAATTTCTTAGATGCGTATGCGATTTTTATCTTTAGATAACAGTAATGATCTGATCCGGAAACAGCGTTAATAGATTCCGTAACTTATGACGCAATCGGAACGTCGCGGGCAGCACGACGCACGACGCACGACGCACGCCGCAAGCCGCACGTCGCATCGATCACAAATCACTTTCTATGACACCTATGACAACATTTACATCCACGGGCAGACAATGATTGTTGATGTTCGTGTCTACAATTTATAACTAATTACTAACATATATTATTTCGCTAATATGTCAAGTAGGCTGTTTTAATAATTAATAAGTTCCAATGTTCAGCTTGACAAATTGTTTTGTATGTAGGTAATTTTGGATGCATCCTTGTTAAATGTTGTTAGTAACTCGCTGGTGGTTTTTTAAGTTTACTTTTAAAGACTCATCCAATAATACCACTAGGATTTACTGTGCTCGGGACACATCACTAACACCCGCGACCCGGGAACATAAATGTCTGGATCGAACCTGGCACCACGTCGTAGGCAGGCTTACTACAAACTAGGTTACGTGGCCATTACTCTAACAACACAGTCAATACGACATGTCTTTGTCGGTCCGTATGTACCAACACAAGGCGCTCGTCGGTTGATATGCCAGAAGCATGTAATTAGCCAATGGTACCACTGGGTAATGGTGGCGATGTGGTAAGACGCCGCTGTCGGTGGAATGTCACCGCTCAAAGTTAATTCACTCCGCGTGCTACATTCTGTTGCGTTTATTATGTTTGATGGACCACGGCTAGGGTTGACTCATTGTCTAGTTATAAAACTAGTTACTAACATTTTGTCATTGTGATTAATAAACATTCTAACTGCGATCTAAATTCGTCCATAACACATTTGTCAAAGCATTATTCCACACTGACAATATGAATGTAAACAAGGAATGTACATTATGTATGTATGTCAAAATTGTTAATAAGAGTGATGTTTATTTTTATTAATTTCTTATGTTTCTACAGCATATTATATAATAATCTCCGTCTCCATGTTAACATTAATTAACTATGTCAAATTTTATCCTCTTATGTTTGCGTAGGATAAAGGATAGGAAGCTTTTTGCTTCACGCGTTAAAATACAAAATTTTATTTAAAACCAGCTGAATTGGCATATTATGATGTATTGCTACTGATTTCGTCCTGTGCGTCAGTTAACTTATTAAAATTTTAAACCTTCTTCTTTTAAAAATAATGATTTGTGTATCAGAAGATTTATATTCATAAAAAAATCATCTAAGATTTGGAATGTTCAAAAAAGCGTGTTCGAGATAACAACTATTTAGGATTGCCTTGGTCAGTTTATACCAGGAATATAGTGTTAAGGGATTACTGACTAAACTCGAAAGTACCTTAACTACACGTATTTATAAATTTACTTTATACTTCCAGTTGACAGCCCCTGGCCGGGCCCTCTATCATCTGCTGTGTAACGTGAAATCTCGATCTCACGTGTATCTTATATCCTTTTTTGTTTACTGTGAAGTCATTTTAACGGCCGCTCAATAAAACTGAGGTGATCTTTTTACTATTTGGTGCATTGAAACTGTATTAAGGTACTATTCAACATAATAAAAAGACATTGCAGTGCGCAAGTTGACTCGATAGAAACTTATCATGTTGATCCGGTCTTGATCGTATAAATTTTGAATAACTTAATTTATTTAAGTCATATTTAAGAAATACATTTTCATTTGTTAAAGCATTTTATAGTAAAACGATTGATGTCGCTATAATTCATTTAATATACTATGTAATAATTACGTTATTGAGATGAAATTATCGTCCTGAAAGTTCTTTTGTTCAAGCATACAATTTTAAATATTTGTGATCAATTAAAATAAAATGAAAATCAAAGTATATTCATAAGTGTCTCTACCTACACAAATTGCAGTAATTTAATCAAGGAAATAAAATCTGCAGTTATTGCCTGTATTATTCCTTCCGACAATTATCATTAACATTTCTTTCCTCATATGTGGAGAAGGAAAGTTCTAAACTAGATATTATTTCACTTAAAATGAACTTACGTTAGTGTGCAGTTAATGCAACAACCACACCACGGCGCCACAGCTTACCCGTGGTGGTCCGGTGGTGCGCGTGGCGAGGTGAGCGGACGGTAACACCACTCGTTACGTAACCTAACGCGAGACACGTAACACTGTGCTCAATATTTCCGAATTATCTCTGGCGCCAGTTCATTAATAATGAGTTACTCGTAACTGAGTAATGAGTTTTAGATTATAGCCGCCCTTTAGATTTATGTGGGAGCTACGACACAGTGTGAAATGCCATCTAACTAGATAGAATGATAGGGATAAATCGAATTAAATCTACAAATAACTGAGGTTAACCAAGTCTATTATAAAGAAGTAGAAGTATAAATTACGACCAGCGTGGCATGATGGTTATTATGTCGGACCGCTGCCGCGCTGTTTGAAGAGTCCTAGGTTCGATTCCCAGCGAGGCAAACATTTTAACGCTGAGTTTAAATTTCTGTATTCGTCTATGTGTGTGCGATTGTCTTTCTGTGTTGTCCATGGCACCCATAACACGAGGAATCCTAGTGTGGGGCTACGGGTGTTTTGGCGTTATTATTTATTGTACAATATATGCCTAAAGGTGATACTATTCAGTGAACTAAGTGCACTAAATCCTTTTTCCGGCAGCAGAGTTCCGCAGTTGTTAAAAATTGGAGGTAAAAAAGGATGAAAGAAGATTAAAAGATTAGTTTTTATGTTCTCGGGGTAGATAATATGTGTAGTCATAACTTTGTGTAAAAAGAAAGAAACGCAAGATGAAATAATAAATATATGCTTAATTAACATGTTTTATGAGATAAACAAATGCTTCACGTTCAATGTCAATTAGTTTCTTAAGTGCACCAGGAACAAATATTATAAGTACTGTCGTACGATGATGGTGGAACCATTGTTTATTTATATCGTCAACAAAAGAGCTGGTTTATGTCCTTAGGCCTCTATATTGATATTGTAAACAAGTAAGGAAAGATATATTTAAAAAACGTGTAAATTATGTGTAAAAATGTGAACTTCAAACGATAGATACCAGTTATTTCAATGCTTTATTTGAGAGGTAAATTGCAATATCCGTTCTCCATTTTTAGTGATGCGTGTGAAGGATATATTTGTAGATAATATTGAATATTGCGTGTACTAAAATATAAATTAAACTAAAGTCGCCTTTTTGGCGGTTATTTTTTATTCATCTATTTAAAGTTGTCAGATATTTTGTTTATCTTGCTTATATCTTATAGGTATATTATTGAACATACATTACTTGTTACTAATGTTCGAAACGGCAGTTTTATATCTAACCAACCGGTTCAAATAAATCTATCGGTGATCTCTGACGAGACTTAAGAGAAATACAACTGATAAAGTTTAATTTGTCTTCGTATGTAAGTGTGAGAAGTCTCGTGACGCGACTTAAAATACAAAATTTCACGACGCTATACTTTTAAAACTGGGACAATTTCCTATAGTCAAGCTATGTTTTACAAAGTTATTTTATTTTTTTAATTATTACAGAATTTAACAAAAAAGTAATTGTTTAGCGCGCAGGTTTTACGATAGGGTAGGAAATTAGTTTAAATTACCCCTTTTTACATCAGCTATCTACCAGTGAAAGTCGTCAAAATCGGTCAAACGAACAGACTTACAGACAAATATTGCAAAAAATATTATTTTGGTATAAGTACCATGTATACACACATAATAGTAAAAAGCCGTTATTTTACGTTAGATTACTTGTTACATTTTAAATGACATATTCTGAAATCTTTTGTTTTACATTTATAGAACAAGCATGAGTTGACGAAGAGAAACGTCTGCCTTTTCAAATGCGGTCAAGTTTTGTGCAGAGTAAATATTGAGAAGTCCGAAAGGCGTTCCATTTGGACCTTTTGAAATAGAGAAAAATTAATGGATGTTCAGAATGAGTTGCTCGTTATACAATTGGACGTGGGTTCATGCGAGTGATAGGAAGCGATCGGTGCATTGTGTAACTGTCATATGTTATATCCGCGCTGTAAGTGTTTGTGAGTTCTCGAAGGAAGCAGCTATCTGTCTATGTATATGCAGTTCAGTGGTTATGTCGTGGCTGTTACAACTTACCACCAGCACTGTCTCCAGTGGCCATCTTTACCTCAATCGAAAATCAATTTTTTTTTGAGTTTTTTGAGAGATGGAGATTTATTTGAATGGTTACGAGAAATAACATTTTTTATAAGGAAAACTGGAATAAACATATGTATGTACGAGATCATCGTTCCGCTTCAACCTCTGTATAACAGTTTTAAAAATTTCATGCGACGAGTTTCAAAGATATACTTAAATACATCTTATAAACTCCTAAGAGTATCTATCGCCGTTTCTTCTCTTCGGTGAATACGCATACATTTCTAATAAATATGAATTAGCTAACCGCGCTACTAGGTGCCTGTCTAAACAAACTGAAACAGTTATCTAAACTGTAGTTTCTGAGAAACATAACAATTGTTCATTTAGGAGTATAAGATTACATTTATGATCACCCATTAAAGTTACACAGTATACTTTCAGAGTTTTGGTATATTCACGTACCCACGTATGGGATTCGTATCGCGAAGCCAATTTAATGTTTCAAAACTATAAGCGAGCGCAGTAGGATTAGAAATATCATCAATGCTATTTGAATGTCGAAAGATCATGCTTCTATGGATATATAACATCAATACACAACGGAACTTGACTAACTGCGTTCACAATTGCCCAACATTGGCCGCCCAAGACCCATACACCACGGCACTGTCTACTAGGAAAGGGTTACACCTCCTCCGATGGCAGCTGCCAGGCCGTAAAACTATTCGACTAAGCGTTACATAAGCTATTGGCAAACGAAGATGGTTGTTGGGAAACTGCTGATAGAAATTGAGTTTGAAGGTCGCATGGGGCAACTCGGGCGAGGCTCGGTAATTATTTTAACTATAGAATGACTCGTTGAGTATCTATCTAGGAAATCTGAGTGAGTATCAAATATTAACTGTATTTGATCGCGTTTAGAAACTTCAAGTTAGTCTGACTATTGTAAAGCTTTTCTTTTTATGAAGAACCGAAGATTTCTTTTCTACTTTATATTAAAGTGAACAAATTTATTAGGTACAATTGTTAGTTTCAATTATATGGTTGAGGTACATACATGTCATAAACAGTTGGGTGTCTTAAGTATGGAATCTTATATTTTATAGTGTTTCAGAGAACTAAGACAGTTTGCTTCATAAGTAAATAGTGATGATGACAAAACGGTTCAAACTTTCAAATTTGAACTGAATTTCTGCGGTTTTTTCGTCATAAGATGAATATAATCAGTATGTACCCAATCCTTGGGCACCGTATCGTGCTTTGGATATTAACACTGACACAGAAAAAATGTGAAACTTATTTAAATAACAGTAAAAGTTTATTTTCAATATCAAGAGGTGGACGTAGTGTCACAACCATGAGATCACTCTGTATCCTTTTGTCATTATGTATTTATTTAATAATCATTGTGAAAAGAAGCTTTCTTATTGCACGTGTTTTACAAATCTAATTTAGTTTCATAGACTCGTTGCTATTTCAGGAGCGTAGTTGATTTGAATGAGCAATTAATGTGTTCAATACTAAATTTGCATAACATAGTGTCACATTTGAATGGAGGTTATAACAACAATTTAGTTGTAAAGTCAGGACTACAGATATGGTGAAATTTGAAAAAGAAGGTAAACGTCGTTCTATAAATTACAATACGTGGGGGCAATGCTAACTATAGGAGATTAAAGTTGAAAGTGAACTACTTAAACTGATTTTGTTTATGATATTTGAAGCTTTGTACACCCATTTCTTCTTGTGTTCTCTACCTTCTAAATGAATGTCGACTCTAGTCTTAGTAGTAAAGTCTCTTCCTTTATTAAATAGTTTATTAGATTTATTTCATTGCAGTCCAATCTGATTTCAAAAATATCGTTTTAACTATTTCAGATATTAACAAAAATACAGAACCTCGGTACTACATAGATATATCTATGTAAGTTACTGACTTAATATTTCCAATTATATCTCTATGGCGCGATGGCGGTACGCCCTTTAGGACAGCGATGATGCAAACATGAATGAGGTGGCATTTCAGTCGGCTATATTGTTGATATAAAAAAAACAGACGGTTAAGGTTAGCTAGATGTTGTTTAAAATAGTTTTTATAAGTGCATTAATGGTTTCAGCGTGTAGCAGCCGCGATTAGTCGATTACCTTTGCCTTCGCTCTTTATATTAAAAATAATGCAGTGAATGTAACTTTAATTGATTGAATTATAGACAAGGCTTTTAATTCAAAATCATGATGTAATCTAAGTACTTAATATAGTAAAAATAAGAACATATTATATCAAAACAATTACCATTATTTTCCGCATAATAAGATCACGTTTCCTATGGAATTTTCAATTCATTCATTTTCAAATCATCTTACACATAGGGGAGCCCATCCGTGGTAATTTTGTTTTAATTTAGTTATTATAAAATACTTCGTGACTTATATATACACGTATAATCGTCAGTACATGACGTCCATATTTGATTTGATCTTCTAAGCAAATAGCTGATAGTACGCCATAAGTAAATAATTATAATGTGCAAATATTCTAATATGAAGGAAATGATTGATAATTGTGGAGTTTAGATTCCATTAGCATTACGATTTACGTTCTTGCTTATACGATTATGATTCCATACGTATTAGGGTCAAACACAAATTATTGGAAAAAAATGTTCAGAAGTTATAAAATTTCATAGGCAGTATTTTTTACCATAATTTCATGTATTTGTTTAATATAATATACCTTATGTTTATATCTGTATGTATTAAACTTTTGTTTGTGTGTTTTTTTATTTTTATTTAAATGTTTTTTCCTTGAAAAGTCCCCTCCTGTAGACTGTTCCAATGCGGAGTTCTAAGGTTTGAGGGCTATTTAAAAATATTTAAATGATAATTAATAAATTGAACTTCTTTATTTAATGATCATATACTACTTATGTGTACATTTACTCACATATTGAAAAATCCACATTACTATTTACAAAATAGATTGAATTAAACATTTCGTTCCAAATTTTTTAATCTTTTCTGAAGACACATAAAACAAGTATAAATCTGCGTATTTCGGAACGAATTTTAGTGGTATATTTTATGTGTTGGCAGCATTGAGTAACCTGTCAGTTGACAATCAAATTGCTGAAGAGAAATGCTTGCAAAACTTTATAAAATATATTTTTAAGTGCATACACAAGTTTTTGTAAAACATCAGTGCGTCTTTTCTTGATGACATGTAGAAAAGTAAGTACAATCATTTAAAATCTCTGATTATTCTATAGTTGTTTTTTTTGAGTTCTAGTGAGCAGGTCCTGTGAGCTGTTTTTCTAACCTCAAAAGTTTCGTCGCTATATTTTTTTAACCATGAAGAATTCTTTCCTGTAGAAATCTTTTCTGTAGACACAATGTCTACAGAAAAGTTTAAGTCTACGGAAGAGAAATGTTACTGTAAATACTATGTCTACAGAAAAGACAAGATCTACAGAAATATTATGTATACAATTTTTACTTACAATTTGATAATAATACGAGTATAATCGTAATGTTAAATTGTAAGTAAAAATTGTATACCATAGATTTCTATACATCTTGTCTTTTCTATTACAGTAATCTGTAATATTAATAACATTTGTTTTTGACTTAACGCGTAAACAACCTAATAACTGATTTTATTATTTTTCATTTTAGAATGCCGCGAAGAAGTAGATCTACGTCTCAATTATCCGGAGAAGAGAAAATTAAACGAAGACGTGAACAAAAAAGGTTAAGTATACGCCGAGCTCGGGCTAAAATGACCGAAGCAGATATTGAAGAAAGAAGAAGAAAAGATAGAGAAAGGTATCAGAAGAAAAAAGAGCAAGGACTGCTTAAAACGATAAAAGATTTCACTCCTAGAGAACAAAGGAAAATGAGAAAATTGTGGAGAGAGAAAGCAAAAGTAAAAAGAGACAAGGAAAAACAGAACAAAATTGCCCATAATTTTATTAAAATAAATACTACGTCTTCAACTCCCACTCGATCACGTATCAGTATTGGCAAAAAAATTTCAAAACGCAATAGACAACTTCTTAAAACCGAAAATACTTGTTTGAAAAACAAGATACTCAGGTTAAAGACTAAATTAGCAAAATATAGAATGCGAAGTATAAGATATAAAAGAAGTTTGATGGACAAAGACAAAGAGAACGAAAAGAGATTTAAAATATTACCTGCAAATGCAATAAAAATGAGAAAAGCAATTCGTAACTTCTTATTGCAAGATGAATATAGCAGGTCTACGTCAGGGAAGAAAGAGACAATAACTCGTAATAAAACAAAAAAGCAGATACGTTTTCTGAACGATTCTCTTTTAAATTTACATAAATTATTTATGAAAAAAACTGGAATAAAAATTTCATACGAAACTTTTCGCAGGTATCGGCCATTTTGGGTTTTATTCCCTAGAGTTGAAAGTAGAAATACCGTTTTATGTGCTATTCACACTAATACAAATTTTATTGTTAAATCACTTTACAATGCAAAAATTATTAATTCTAAATCCGCGACTGATCTAGTTAAGTGCCTTTGCTGTAATAATATTTTAAATGTCCTTTGCTTAGAAAGAAAATGTAAGGAATGTAAAGAAAAAGATTATAAATCTAATAACTTTGAAAATGATGAGCCGATAGAATATGAAAGATGGGTTACCAAAAAGGTTACTATTAATATTAAAGGTAAAACTAAACAGTGTACAAAAACATTAAAGGAACGGGTACATTCGACGAAAAAGCAATTGTTTGAAAATTTTAATTCTACTTTGCCTATATTTATGAAACATATTGCAAATATGATTAACCAAATAAGGGTTATTCAAGATTTGAAGAAAAATATATCTCCTGACGTAGGTCTACTTCACATAGACTTCTCTGAAAACTATAATTGTAAATATAGTAAAGAAGTACAATCTGCACATTTCGGGGGATCAAAACCACAATTGTCTCTACACACATCTGTTTACTACAGTACTCAATCAGAAACTCCAGATAACTTGTTAAATACTACATCATTTTGCACCGTAACTGACAATCTTAAACACGACCCTGTGTTGATTTGCGTTCATTTGCAGGCGTTAGTAGGCAAAATAAAAGAAATTTCTCCATGTTTAAAACACTTACATATTTTAAGTGATGGTCCTTCGACACAGTACCGAAATAAGTCAATGTTCAATTTAATTGCTACCTATTTATGCAAGGAGTTTAACGTAGAAACAATAAATTGGCATTTTAGTGAAAGGGGCCATAGCAAGGGAGCGCCTGACGGTGTAGGTGGGTGCGTTAAACGAATTTGTGATCGTCATGTGGCAAACGGAAATGATGTCCCTGATTTGGATGGATTAATGTCTTGTTTGGCTGTGAATTCTAAAGGAATTGAAGTTTACAGAATTAACGAATTGCTTATCCCTGAAATCCAAAAAATTTTAGACAACAGTGTTTTAAAGACTTTTAAAGGCACTCGTGAGATTCATCAATTAACATGGACCATTGACGATCCAGCTACCATACACGCCAGACGTTTGAGTTGCCTACTATGTAAGGCATTTGTTAAATGTCCACACTATGACATAGGGACAATAGATGTCAAATATAATTATTCTTTTGACAGCCAAAATACGCCAGACAACTTAGATGCTCCCATTAGCCCAGCAGATTCTACTACATCTGATGATTCGTCTAATACCGCGTTGCCTTCAGATCATCATGAAGGCCATAATAGCCCAGAAGGTCCACATACTCCGGATGCATCCACCACTTCCCTATCGCCTGGATTTAGTGACAGGCTAACACCCGAAGAGTTAACCAACGCTGATCTCCAGGATGTCAGACCTACTAAAAGATCTTTCCAATTTATGGAATCAGATGATTCCAATTCATCTTTAGAAATATTTCCTCGAAAGAAACTACCTTTGCGTCGAGTTTTGATTGATTCTGATGACGATTCCCTATAATTTCATTTATTCTACAGAAGGATATATCTATTCTGTGAACATTTTTTCATCATTTTTTTTGGAATTTTCATTGATGTTTTTTTAAGAAGATTGATGTTATTATGTTAAGATAAGTAAAAACTTATTATTATATGAGAGGCTTTTTAGTTACTGATGATTTTAAGATATAAAAAGTCTTTTTTTGTTATTTTCAGTAGACTTAACGATCTTTCGTGTAGACTAAGAAAAAAATAAAAGTGATTTATTTTCTGATATAATTAAGATTGATCTATGACAGTATTTTTTTAATATTGTAAAACATATTTTCTTTAATAAATACCATAATTGAAATCGATATACTAACTTTCATTTTAATAATATTTTTAGGACCTTGTTTTGTGTATGACCCATTAATGAAAATTATTCCAAATTTCTACACAATGACATCTTTCTTAGGCATTTGGGCGGATCTAAAATAATTTGAAGATCAAAATAGCAGGCATATCAAATTAAAAAGACGTTGCAGTCCATTCTAAAATTACATTTTATGTAGTTACCTAATACTTTAATTGGATAAAGTAATTATCATCTTTAATTTCCAGCGCTGAAATATTTTTATTTTTGTTTCCTGCGCGTCAAGGTTTTCAACGATTTTATTGGTATAAATATTTTCATACATTTTTGTATAAATTAAAAAGTTTTGCGAATCCTCATTTTGCCGTTACATAAAGCGGTTTTAATGATCGGTTTCGAGCTAGTGAATATTCGCCTCCGAGCGCGACCTACATTATAGAATTCTGCTTAACATTATGCAACAGTGAAATTCAACTTAACCAAATTATAATGAAACTCGTGGCTGGTGTTCTATCAATGTTTGGACACGTATTTTACCATAAATTGATGCCGAGTTATGTAAGTCTATTTTGGGCGTAAACGCGTAATATTAGCCGTTTTGTCAAGGAACTATAACTAAGAAATATTAAGACAAAGTATTGACATAAAGTTACGTTATATCGCGTTTCGTAAATATTCGTCGTAAGCGAGAAAGCACAATGTCATGAAAGATAAGCATTTACAACATTACATAATCCACTAACGTATCCGCGATACATGTCGGTATGCGAAATCTCGCGAAGGCAGCGTGAAAGGAAGAAGTTGGAATACTTTTAACAAAAATATTAACAACTTACACGCTGCCACCTAGAGCATTGTGTAATCCGTAAATTCCACTTAATGTTTTATTTGCATATCGCTTGCTTTAATGGTACACGTTCGAGTGTTTAACTTTTTCTTTTAAGTGGAACGCAAATCGGAGAACGTTTGTACAATTACCGATTATTTTCATATAAATATACGTGGAAAAGAAACTAGAGACTGTTAAACATTCTAAACATCTGTTGATGGGAATTATAGAAATTGCTAAGAGATGAAAGAAGACGATGATGATAAAATTTTTGACTTACTCTTTAACGCCCACAAACTCCTTTCTTTTAGGCCGCTAACATATTCTTCTAGATTCTCCTTGCACTCTCCAGATACAGCCTTTTGGAGGTCCCGCCATTGATGCACCAGGATCTCTGCATCCAGCACTCGTAGTATGTTTTCGAGTCCCAGAAAATTCGTTTCGTTTAAAACTAACATTCTTTGCATTCGTGTTTCGTTCACCGTTCTCCTGATGGAGCCGGAGAGCTCGGCCAGCACAGCCCCGTTTGGTCTGGACGTGGTCTTCTCCATGTGTTTTGTCGTCTTCACAATATGCTGGACGTTGTGAGATTTCTCAGTGCTCGAAGTCCGTCTCTCCGGCTCGACGTTCCCGAAGGCCTCGGCGAAAGTTAAACCGTCATCGTCCGCAAACAGGTCGAAGCTGTCCTCGGTGGTCGATTTGTCGTGCGCGCTCGAGTTGGGCGGCAGGATCATGGACCCGATCAGGTCAGAGGTGAGCGGGCTCTCCTCGTCGAAGCCGCCCTTAGCTGACGCTTTCTTGATACTCTGAAATGCATCGATCAGGGCGCTTCGGAGCTTCTCTTCGCGAGCACTTTCCTTGGTCTCTGGGTTCAGTTCCACACAAAAAACGCAGGTAGCACTCAAAAAAATAACAAGCACAAGGGGAGACATTTTCGTATTTTTTATTGTTTTAGACGCACATGCTTTGTTCGAACGCGGGTCGAGGTGGGTTTCGAGTTTCATGTGGGGTGCGAGAGGTGCGCGCGCGGCGGCATAGTCGGTGCGCGACTGGCGACGCTCGGCGGCGTGCGCTGGCGCGGGCACTGCCGGTGACATAACGTTGTTACGAGGCGGCACTTTCACTGGCGGCCGGCAGGTGAGCTGCCGCTGCATCCTTGTAGGGCGCCGATGCGTGCCGCGGTCCACTTCTCTCATTATGTTAGCCAACGACCGCCTGATATTAATACGCCCAATTTAATAAGCTCATCCGATTGTTCATCTTCTTTTTCATGCATCGTGCTTGGTTCGGTTATGCCGTGCCAAGTGTAATTGGTTTATTGTTTAGAAATTTTGGCAGCTGCATCCCATGCGTGGCTACATGCAGGCCCAGTGTCTTATCTTACAAATAAGTTGGTGTTACGCTAGTGATCAAACTCGTTTACAAAGGAGGAGTCTTTACAGGAGTGAATGATATTTTCTTTGAAACAAAAGTACATTGACATATTTTCTATTTTGAAAGATTGCCATAAAGATTATCATAGAAGATTATGGTGTTTATTTAACATCAGATGTTCTATATTTTCGTCGGAGCTAATAAAAAATAATGTATACTATACGATACTAAATTAGCACGCTTTTCACAAGCAAATAAACAATACCAGCAACAAACAG